>CABFVX010000822.1:75255-96826 GCA_902151425.1 Timema shepardi
CCCCCCCCACAACCTGTCAATATTCCACCGTGGCTTAAGCTAGGTTTGAAATGAGTAAAAACTCGAAAAAAATTAACAGTGTACTTAAGTTACGAGCTAGCCAATATTTACTTATAAAATCCTAATTAAATTATATTTGTTATCATTGATGTAGATAAGAATTGTATGGAAAATAAAGGTAAGTTAGAACTATCCCAGTTTTATAAACAACCAATGTCTAATTATCCAAATCTTACTCTGGACGCTGAAGCCTACAGTCCAATTTTCATAGAAATAATTCATCTGTCAGCTAGAAAATTTACTAGATCTAATTTAAAGTATTCATACACGCCGAGTCATGTGATCCGCATCTGTCGATATTAATAGACATTCTCAAAATCAATAAAATAACAATAGTAGAATAGTCCTTTTTTTATAAATTTTGGCCGAAAAAAACACCACATTTCTTAAAAGGACCTTCCTATTAAAATTTCATTGTACCGTTTATTATCCCAGATAAGGATGGTAGGGAACAGGAAAATTAGTTTCCTTAACTGAAATTTTGTAAACTCACAAAAAACCAGTCACTTTCAAACGTGTGACGTCTGAAACACCAAAATAAGTTATCGCTGGGATAATTTCTCGTTCCCATTTTGATCTACAAACAACAGATCCACCAGACAGAAAGCCTAACCTTTCTTACTCTTTATAAAAAAAACTGTCTTACCTTCTTTATTACATCCTATAGCCTTTTAAAATGGCGGGAAACTTTCACCGAATAAATTTAATCAAAACAATAATAAATAGATTAATAAATAAAACAACAATTTTAAACAAATATAGGCTGAAACATGTTTGTTTTTTCTAAATAAGTAAAATTTAACAACATAATCAGAGTTCAGAGGACTGAACACGTCCCACACTCCTAACATGTGACACCATGTCATGTTAGCTCAGCCCCTCCTCGACCCCTCTACCCCTAACTACGTAATTAATTAACGCTCTCAACAAGAGTTCAAGTGTGTGTGATTATTATTATTATTATTATTGTTAAGATTAATACCCGTCAACATAAAGGTCACCAGCGAATTTTCAGCTGAAATTTAACACTAAGGTTACAAGTAGTTATAAATTATTCGCATGTGATACCATGCGCTTCTTAATCGTGTAGTTAAATTAACTATGAGACGATGTTATAGACTCGGAAAGTGTCTCTTGAATATAAAATTATTATGAATAAATTATGATTATTATAGAGCTTATATAATATATTGCTTAATCTACAAGCAGGAAAATAGATTGGATCACCAAAAATATATGAATACAATATAACTATTTCGCTTTAACGAAGTCTATTTTAATGAGTATTATGTAATATAACTTTGAAAACATACCTTAACAGGTAGCTAGAAATGAACACCACACCACTGTATAGTCTTACCCGAAACAACATTAATTCATATGATAAGTTAGGATATTTGAAAAAAAAGTATCTTACTAAAATTAATTGGATATATTTCTGTCAAATCAAATGTATTTTATGAAGATGGGGGTTTGGTTTAAATTGTACAAGATATTTTCCAGTCAACAATCTCTAATGATACTCAAGGCTATATCTTTCTTTTTATATTCGAAAACAATCAAACAAAATTAATATTTTGTAAAACAAATTATTTAGAATAAATATTCAGTAACCCGTATTTACATCCATAGTTCCATTTATTAAATTATAGCTACAGTAGCCCCGTGGATTCTTTGGTGCTGACTGACAGCTCACAGCTGACTTCTGGCAGTCAAAATGTAGGTATATACTTAAGTTTTGACTGTCAGAAGTGACATCTGCTAAACACATGTTTTTGCAGATCATCTGGTTCGGCGTAGGGATACGTAATTTGGTCTGGTAACTTTTTAAAGCTGTCAGCTGTGATCTGTCAGTCAGCACCAAAGAAGCTATGGGACTGCTGTATGCTATTGAAAGCAAGGGCGCCAGTGGGAGAGGCAAAAGGTGATACCGCTTTTATTTAAGGCGTTAGTGAACGAGGAAATTTGGCAACAAAACTTAATGGACGTATACAATGTTGGTAAGCGAGGGATTTCCAAAATAGTTTCCCAGAATTTACCAACAACAAAAAAAAAGGCATTTTTATTCTCTCATTTTTACAAAAGGCACTAATATTTGAAATAAGAATTTATAGACAATATATTATTATTAGAACTGCGTCTTACTACCCGTTTGGTTTATACGTACTTACGCTAATGTGTAATGGCAGGGTGATTGTGAGATGAAACGGAGGACCTACAGTTTAACGTGGGATCCAAACCACGGTGGAGGCCTGGCATTCCACACATTCACAAGTTGTGATTAAATACACGTCTTGTCATACGGAAAGAAGGGTTTGGTAAACCGATAAATCTGTGCCGGGACCGAGGATTGAACTCTGGCCTTAGAACAGAAGTCCAATACCTTACCCCTAGACCGCCAGGTCACCTATAGGCAATATAAAATTACCATAAAACCATCGCAATAATATAAACTAAGCTCATGTCTGAAAAACCTGCTTTTTAAGACGTATGGATGTAGAAGGAATTAAGGGCAAAAGTCACCCCTTAAATGTACAACTCTTGCTAAAATTCAGCTATCAAGTTCTACCTTACGGGCAGTGTTTTCGTTGAGGTTTTTTTTTATGCTCGGCCTTTCATAAGATTACCATACCATCCTAGATAATTTACATTAATGGGGTTGTAATTCTAAAGGTAAATTTTTAAAGAAAGTGTGCCCTCATTTTAGTGGAGAGAGAGTACGATAAACCAAATCGAAAATCCAACATAATTCGCCCATCCAGGATTCGAACTTTAAGCTACAAGTCACCAGAAAACCAGACAAGTTACAACTGACACTTAGTCTGGGTGACCATCGGTGGGGGCTAAACGTTTTTAAAACTCCAATACAAACATAGTACTTTGGAAATGCTTTTTATGTTTTTATTTTTTACTACCGCTTCTTTCTACCTGTTTGGGTTATAAGCTTGTACACTAATTACGCTAATGGTTTTAGGGACAAGGGAGATTATATTTATACAAAGCGAACTGCATCTGCGCGGAGGGAGAGTGGATAACCCTTTTGGAACAAAAAGTCCTCAGTACACCAAAAGGTGGGGTGCTCGTGAGCGCGAGCTTAGGGCATTAATTTTGAAGTTTTTATGGCATAACATTTTTTGGCCTAAATAAATTAAATATTTCTTTTATATAAACAGAGTTTAGTTTTCTGCACACACTAATCTCAACAGTTATTTAATATGTCACAAAGATGTCCTGAAATTTAATGACTACTTTTTATCTGTATTTAAAATGTTTGTCACCAAATGCCGCTGCGCTCACGAAAGATATTAAATAACTGTTGAGATTAACATGTACATAAAACTGGACTTAGATTCTATGGAAGAAATATTTGATTTATTTCTGCCAAAAAATGTTTTTGTTATAAAAACTTCAAAACTAATGCCCTAACCTCAGGTTAACTAGCATCCCACCCTAATACGATGAGGCCCCCAAAGAGGGAGAAATTCTTTTGATGTTAGAATCAAATGTGAGGAATGCCAGGCCTCCACCGTGGTTCGGATTCCACGTTAAACTGTAGGTCCTTCATTTCATCTCACAATCACCCTACACATTTCACATTAGCGTAAGTGCGTATAACCCGAATGGGTAGTAAGACGCAGTGCTAATAATAATAATAAGAAGAAGAAGAAGAATTAACCAATTTGTAAAAATTAAAAAAATAATATTTTTCATGCAATTGGATTTAACGTACCAAACAGCTATTGATATTACGTAGCTAAATTCCGGGACTGTATACCCGTACGATGAGATAGTCCGAGATATGAAATGATTAATCAAAGAAGGTCATTTCAAAGTATGTTAATATCTATCAGGTGTACAAACATTTACACAAAAAGTGACTTTTATTGCAGTGTAAGCAACGGATTGTGACCGAGCTTTGATGTACAAGATCGACAATTTTCATCCTATTAAGGTAATAAAACTATGATTTTTACTGTAAGATCACTTTCAAACACAAACATTGATTGAGTCAATAAAACTTAACATTCTAGGAATGTTTCTCATTTGGTTTTATTAGTTACTAAAAGAAGTATCTGGCGTTGTCCATGGTACAGTATCCCCATGGCTTCTTTGGGGCTGACTGACAGCTAATAGCTGACTTCTGACAGTCAACATTTAGGTATATACAGTAGCCCCATGGCTCCTTTGGGGCTGACTGACAGCTAACAGCTGACTCCTAACAGTCAACATTTAGGTATATACAGTAGCCCCATGGCTTCTTTGGGGCTGACTGACAGCTCACAGCTGACTCCTGACAGTCAACATTTAGGTATATACAGTAGCCCCATGGCTTCTTTGGGGCTGACTGACAGCTCACAGCTGACTTCTGACAGTCAACATTTAGGTACATACCTAAATTTTGACCGTCAGAAGTGACAGCTGCTAAAAACATGTTTTTGCAGATCACATGGTTCGGCGTAGGGATACGTAATTTGGTCTGGTAACTTTTCAAAGCCGTCAACTGTCAGCACCAAAGAAGCCATGGGGCTACTCTACTCACACAATGAATTGCGGGCTAAGGATGTGGAAATAAATGCCCATTAGTTTAGTTGAATGGTTATTTTAATACCGCTTCCCACAATCCGTTAGGGCTATACGCACATGTATGTACTCATTACACAAATGTTTTAAGAAAGAGGAAGGTTGAATTTATAGGGAGCGTGCCCGCGTTTGCGCGAAGAGAAAGTGTAAATCTATTTAGGAGCAACCACCCTCATACGCCCGACCTAGAATTCAAGTCTCAATCTCACCATCATTGCAATTTCAGTCTATTTAAAGAGTGACGCCTTAGACAATTTGCCCATCGAAGCTGGTTAGACGCGAATAACCGGAAGGGCAAAAGGACGTAGTGAAAAACACAAATAAAAATAAAGTTTCCTAATTTACTTTATCATTATTATATACACATACACGTTATTATATACGGAGCGTAACAAATACATGTTATATGAGGCTCGTTATCAATACATTTGACCATGGAATATGTTTTTAAGCTCAAACTATTATTCAAACAGTGCACGGTTGTGTGCTAGTCATGCGATCGCTGTAACGCCACCCACGGCCGACTCTCCTCGCTAATTAACACCATATCTCGCGAAAGGGAAGACTTGTCTTCCTTTCAGGACGTTTCTGGTAATAATGAACCAAACACATCTCTATGTGGGACTCATCAAAACTCTGCTGCCTATTATTATCAACCAAACAAACCTGGTATGTAACATATATTAAACTAAGTAATACACACACATATGCACATGTCATTTTAAATAGACAAGCTGATAGTTTTATAATTTTTTCGATGTTCAGAACCCAGACAAACCGACAACTTAAGAAACCAACGTGAGAAATATTTATACAAGACAATAATCGAATAGTTAAAAATAAATGCAAATATTTTTCCTTTCGGCTGCGGTAAAGGTTATTTTTTTTAGATAAATTGATTTAACTAGAGAGAGTAAATATATTTTTCCTAGAAAAAAATAGAAAATATGATTGAGTTTTGGTCTGTACAAATTGAAATAATAAAACTTTATAGAGAGAGAAGAAAAAAAGGTAAATGATTATAGCTACCAGAATTTCTATAAATAATAAATATATATGTGTGTGTTATTTTCTCAAGGAGCCCTTAGAATTTCAAAATGAACGTGTAAAATAAATTGTATTCAAATATGAACTATATTAAAGTGCTTTTTTTTTTAAGTAAAGAAGTTAATATTTTGCACACAAAGATTTAATTGAATTCGGATTTCTTCCGAGGTATATTTATTATTATAGATAACATTTTCACAAACATTCCTTTAACTAGTACCGCAATCGATAAATCTATCGTTGTATTTCGTAAAAAAAAAAACTTTCACACTTCATTAACTAATGCTGAATCAGACAAAGAAAAACTATTAAAATAGTTTTATATATCTGAAAAAAATGCATTATATTTCTATATTTATGAAAAAACATATTAATACTTCTTTCAATCAAACATCATAATGCGTCCTTTTTATGAGGGAAAACTCATCACAAACATGCATAAATCTTTCACCATTACTTTACAAACCGTAGATGCTCTGAAAAACTTGCAAAATAATATCAAACAAAAAGCAAATCGATGTAATATGGAAATATTTTCCGATATTTGAACATTGAATACATAAATGCATCTTCTGTTTGGTTTGAAGTATCAGATTGAAAAAGCGATGCTTTGATTTCAAAAGCAGATTTTTTTTCCCCCGAGATAGATAAAGCTTTACCACCCATAAAAATAACACGTGAAAATCTATCTGTTTATTATAAAACAATATTCAGGCAAATACTTTTTCCAGACTTACAGCCGAGACGCAAATTACCTTGAATATTGGAACAACAACAAAAAGTTCGAACCTCAGGAAAATGTTTGATGTAAACTCGCAAATGAAACAGAAAAATAAGAATCCAATGGGTGCAATATATATTTTTTTCTTCCACTCCACGGTTTACTATCCTCCCATCCGTCCCCACGATGTAGTGGTCAGTGCAACCGGCTACGAGACTAGGAGTCCCAAGTTCGATTCCCTGCTGGTATTTTCCTCTTTCAGGGGTTGGTAAATTAGATTCAAGTTAGGTTTAAGACTCCCACTGGCCCACACCTCCATATTCACTATCATCACATCATCTCATTGTGGGTACGAGTATATATATGTGCCCTGGGCACCGCCATGTACTACCAGGGCGCTGAATAATCTACATAAAAACAAACCAACTGAATTTAATATCCCTCCCGGTCAGAAATGCCATATACAACACATAAAAAATCTGTTCAAACAATCTGCATTTTTTTTTATCACAATTTAAAAGGAGTTCTGCTTAAATTTAGAGTATATTCATCCATATTTGCGTAAATCGAGCGTACGAAAGCATTTAGAAATACACATCTTTGTACACCCTTGCAGAATTCGAACCCTGACTTACGCATCACAGTTGAACCAGACTAATATTACGCCTTTGCCCACATGCTGCGGCTGATAAGTGAATTAATTATTTTAGTCAGAACACACGTTATCTTTTAAGCTTAAATAAATTATATCCTTTTCTATTTTATGCGTGTGTATCCTAATGTTTATAGTGTGAGTGCAAAGAAAGCAGTTTAGTTAAAAACGAATTTGTTAGAATTAACCCAATGATAGCACAAATTAAAATTAATCAACCAAGCAAACAATATTTAATAAAACCAAGCAGACAACGCGTCAAAATCAATGATCAGTCCAAACATGCTTTTAATTAATTGGTTTGGTGTTGGTGTTTTGTTTAAATCGCGTCATAGTGCCCACTCGAGCTAAACGTGTATATTAACTTCGGTAATGGAGGGTGTATAATAACGGTAGAATTTTGAGGAAATATACACGCGTTTGATTTAAAAGGGAGTGGTCAACACTTTTTTTTTAAACTACCCTCAGTACACGCAGATAGAAGTTGAACCAAGAACTCCCCTTCACCGGTAAACCACACTAAATCAGATTTACATCTAGACCACGTTCCTACCTGTGAAGGTAGCTCCAGTGTTGAACGCACTGGATATCCTGTGATTTAAACTGCTTTAGGATCCGCGTGGTGGGTAGGCTGAGGAGCATTATTGCCACATAGTGAGCATTTGTGCCTTACTACTATGCAAGCACACTCAGTGACTGTCAAGAAATCTGGCAACATACATCGGTTGCTATGACAACTCCCTTCCATGGATCGGTCGAGAATGTGACGAGCCTCCACCCCCCACTCCGGTTGCGCTAACCTGAATCCTAAAGCAGTTTAAAACGAAGTGTATTAAGTTTATGTTCGTATTTGACAGTATCGAGAGTCCCCGTTCTACTACGACGTGAAGACGAGCGACGGCGAAGTGGTGCTGGAGAACACCGACTGGAACTCTGTCCCCGGTTCGTGGTCCTGGAACCTCCAGAAGACCGACGGTAACAGCTGGCAATGGGAAGAGAGATATATAGGAACATGGGTCACCTGGATCTGGTACAAGACGGACCAACAGACAGGTGACGATACTCTAGATCAGCCGAGGGAAACTCGTCTGAATATAAGGGCCACGTTGAACATTGAAAATACTGAGGGGGCCGCATTTCAAAGTGAATCAATATCGATCTTTTATTAAGTGAGGACGCAGTTGGCGTGCACATGAGTTTACATGCAGACGATGCCGTATTAATGGATAAAAATTAGAGTGACTTGAATAATGCATTAAATGTTTGAATGTGGTGACAGGCAGAATAGATCTTCGTATAAATATCTCCAAAACCAAGGTTATAATTTTTGATAATAACGGATAGTGAAATTATTGTCAGCTTAGTGTAAATGTAAAACTGTTTGAACACGTGATTGATTTTGTTTTTGTGGAGAAAATGTTCCGTAAAAAAATTTGGAAGGATGTATGGCTAAATCAACAGACGGGTGAGTGCATATTGGAGAGTAATTAAATGTATGTGGATTATTACAAAGAATGAAGTAATATACAGGGAGGAAAAGATGACAGTAAATAAAAGTGTGTTAGTACAATTTTTTTTTATGGATGTGAAGCGTGGGCTTGTGAGGAGAAACACAAGATCAAGGGTTAATAGGGTAGAAATGAGATATCTAATGTTTGTGGGAATATTTATATGGACAGAGTCAGCAATGAATGGTTGCTGAAGGAGTGCAGTTTTGAAAAGGAACACAATAGGTAAACGTGAAAAAAAACACCTGTTGCGTTGGTTTGAGCATGTTGAGAGGATGAGTTTGGATCGAGTGGCGAAGCAAATATATGAAGGTAGAGTGTGTGGATCAAAAGGAAGGGATAGGTTTTATTGAAGAGAAGGTAGTATGCAAGGATAGGGAATTGTGGGGAAAGATAGTGAGGATGTATTAAGTACGGAGTTTTTTTTAGCTATATAAACAGTTTATTGCCTACCCCATAAGGGAATGGCATTATGCATGTATGATGCATGTATGTAACGATTTTAGAATTCTTATTAATACAAAAAGAAAATCAAGATTGAAGCAATAACACATTAGTGGGAATGTTAAACTTTACATCTTGTGCTAAAGTAACTTTTATGGTTACGATTGTGTGTCCGTAGTCCGTTATCTCCCGGGTATTTGTTACTTTTCTTAGATAAGACAACTCTTCACACCTGTATGTGCTGCCTAACATACATTTCCAAATTTCATAATCTCAAATGGTGTGGTTCTACCAAACATGTAAACTTGTATGTTAGTTCATCAATAGGTTCGTGAGCCGCGTAAAATCATGCATCAAGCTGCAAGTTTGACAAACCTGCTTTAGATCAAGAAACCTTTCAATATTTCTTAGAAACTTCTTAGTCAAGTGGGTACTTTTTATTTTTCAAACAGTTTGCTTGGTAATAGGTTTAATTAGCATATATTTTTGATTCCCTTATGTCATTTTATTGTATTTACAGGGGAGATTGTATCAGTTGTATTTAAAGACGCTAGAAGATATTTTCCTCGACTATAATAATTATTCAAATGATCTTTTTAGGGTCAATTGGAGATTTGATGGCTTGCCACCAATGGTTTTGATTGGTTATATTATTATCACTAGATACATCATTGAATGTTATACGGGTGACCATTAAGTTTAGATACAGGTCATATACACAAATATAGGCTGATATATGTCCATACACAAAACATTAAGATACATTAAAAATATAATTTTAAGACGTTAAATGACATTACGTTACATGTTCAATGTATTGTCCCTTGTTGAAAATGCAAAGTTCGACTCTGTGTGTCCAGATTTTGTAGCCACGTTCTATAAAATAATAATCTCGTGTCATAGAAACAAAAATGTTTATTTATAAACTACAAGATGGCAAACACGATGGGTTGAAAAATGACACAGTTACCGGCGAAACTGAAGAGCTATAAAGATGCTGAATGTCCATAAGCGCCTTTATTGCAACCTGATTGTGGAGCGCTCTATAAATGATTCACCGGAAGAGCTACTGGCAACATTTGGCAGTGGGAGGTGATCACCTAATGACGGAATTGTTGTTTAAATTTGTGTTTCACATTAATAAGAAACCTGTTCACACATTTTTTAATATCAATTCTGAAGAAAATTTGCTAAGGTATTTCCCACACTGTCATACGCCATTCAATTTATTTTACAGAAACATAGACCAATAAAACGTACACACTCATTCGTTCTATTCAATTTCACGATTTATTTTATTTTATTTGAGAAAGTAAATAAGAATGACAAGAGTATCAAGCAAATGCCCCGAATATATGTCCCTCCTTTCGTGTTGACATTCAATCTCGTGTGAAACTCTTGAGAGATATTTACGGGGCTATCAAATGTTGTTCAGTCACGCTGAATCTGAAGAAAAGTGTCCAAATAAACTATTTGTCTTTATCCGTAGTGATATTTTGGTAGGAAGAAACTTTTACAAAATACAGGTATACTTTTTTTTTACGGTCTTCATTGACATCATTTTACTATTGTGTCAGTGTTATTTAATAGGTATTGCTAGTATCTATCGAAAGGGACAACTAAAGAACACATTACATATATAAATAAATAATAAATTTGGTCAGTGAATGAAAGTATACATATACAGGATGAGGCCGAAACAATTAAGACAATTAGTAACTTGAAAATTAACACTTTAGTTAAAAAACACATATTCACTTGATAA
Source organism: Timema shepardi (assembly GCA_902151425.1). Taxonomy (NCBI): domain Eukaryota; kingdom Metazoa; phylum Arthropoda; class Insecta; order Phasmatodea; family Timematidae; genus Timema; species Timema shepardi. The sequence continues at coordinate 86,034 of CABFVX010000822.1, forward strand.
ATAAAAGCAAACTACATTCTACAATTTTTCACTTTTCGAAGGTAATGCCACTCAGGTGAGCTCCAACGGACGTCAGACAAACCTCAACACGTTGTCCATCACGTTCCTCATCGCCCTGTATATAAGATTATCCTTTTACAAGTGAAATCCATTTCAATTTGTATAACTTAAAACAACAAACAAATTAATATGTGCACTACGTTTTCTGTTTACCCTGACTTACCCTGAATAATAACACCATGGCTTTAAGATATAAGCTATGCCATATTGTTCAGGGAATACCTAATGTACCAAAACAAACTCAAAACAATAAAAAAATGGTAATCACAAGGTGTTGATTTAAAAATGTCCCGTTTTGAGGGATACAATCTAAAGAAACATCTGTATCTTATTTGCAAATACGTCTCTTAGTGCTTACTTCGACATACTTCGACAAATCCTAGCACTTTCACACTATTGGTGAAATAGTAATAATAAAATAAACGGAGTAGCAATATGGATTGGAAAGGGGAAAACAAACCATTCATAGAAATATGTATTCATTCACTTTAGGAAAAAAACAAATGGTACATAAATAACATTAAACAAAATTTTCAAAAATAGGATTTCAGTAAACAACCGTTAAGAAGGTTTTCCTCTGGAAAACAAATACCTCATCTTTTTAAACATAATAAACAATTCATATAAGTACTTTAAACAAAATAGTCCAAATATTTTTAACAAATTTCAAATTTTCAAAATGAAGCTATTTGTAAGCTATCGTCAAATTCATATGAATTCTGGGCTCTGATTTAATATTCTAGAATAAATTAGCTACAATCTGCAAGTTTATTTAAATATTTTTTTAAAAGTACGTATGTTTAAATCATCTATTGCTTTTTTATATGTTTTTGTGTAAAATTATATTCCATACTTCGCGTCTTATTACCTGCTATTTAACTAATGCTATGAGGAGCGTAGACTTTAGAAGAAGTGTATCCGCGTTTACCTGGAGGGAGATTTACCTCCACGTCACCGTCCAACCAGCGAAGATTATGCCAATTCTTTAATCTAAGTTTCCCCCTGTAGGAGTGAGTGTGTCAATAGTTTTATTAAAACACGGAGTGTATTAAAGGTAGTTTGATATTATCAAAAACTGTATTTATGTATTGAAAATTAGGTGAAACTTACTCATGAATTTACTTTCCATTTAATATATCACCACAAAATATAATTCGATTAAAAAAACTGCTAACCCAATGAGAATAACTGTTGTCGTTCCTTCGCTGTCCTTTCTTTAAAACTTAAACTTGGCACTTTCGCGTTAAAAGATCAAGGTCCTTTAAAGCCCGAAAGCAAGGTTTCGCAAACTTGATTTATTTTTGTGACTTCCCTGGCGTAAACATCAACACATTAGTCCTGATATAAGACATTAATCCCGTTCTCAGGTCTCGAAACCAGAATATAAAACAGCAGCGACGGAAACCAAGAAGGTAATGTACGATCCTCTTCATAAACATTCACATTCGACTATAAGAACACTTTTATTTTGTGTGCAACCATTTTATACGAAATTACTGAACATAAAGGTATTGGAACAGCAAGAGATATTTGGATCAAATCGTGATATGAAGCATATTATCTGTCATTTATAAAAGTTATTGGGTCTCTCTTTCAGGTAAAGTACTTCGGTGGACGTGCGGGTTAAAGTATTATTATTATTATTATTATTATTATTAGCACAGCGTCTTACAAACCGTTCGGGTTATACGCACTTACGCTAATGTATAACGGTAGGGTGATTGTGAGATGAAATGGAGGACCTACAGTTTAACGTGGAATACCGAACCACGGTGGAGGCCTGGCATTACCCACATTCACAAGATGTCTTGGGGATAAAGTACCAGTATAACCTAATCCTGTCTGGTTTAATAGTCACGGGTGTATTGAGGATGTGCTTTTAAAACCTCGTTCCACGAAATTGTGGGAACATTTCTTCTAAGTTCTATATAATTTTAGCACCCCATCTTACTATCCGTTAAGGATATACGCATATTTACTAATTACGCTAGTGAATTATAGATTATGAAGGTTGAATTTAAATGAAGTGTGTCCGCATTTGCGTGGAGGTAGAGTGGAGACCCGTTTATAAAAACCAGCCTCAACCATACCGGGATTCGAACCCCGATCGCCCTGTTTTCAGCGGTCTAGTCTTTAGCGAGAATGACGTATTAGACTTAGACCATACGGGCAATGAAGCAGGTCAAATCTTTTAATTAATCCATACTTATGCTAAGCTTAAAGTGGGGATTTAGGGGGCCCCAGAAAATGTCAGTGTTTTGGTAGTTTTTATAGCAAAACTTCAAAATAGATCAAATATTGCTTCAGTAGAAATATAAATTTTAATTCAATACACATATCACCGTGCGAAGAAAAGTAAACTAAACGTCAATACTGGAGCCATATTTTATTTATTTTGGACAAAGAAATGTTTTGCTATAAAAACTGTAAAAATCACTTACCTATTCTCGCGTCGCCTACAACTCCGCCTTAATAGCTAATCAACCTCGTCTTTGCCAGATTACCGAGGAGGAGGGTTTCAACTCCGTTCGAACGGCAGTGTGCAAGAGAATGAAGAGGTGAGTCTGGAGTTGATCTGGGAGCAGATAGCCCTTGACGAGATCATGTGGATGTGTCAGGTCCTCGACCCTGCCTCTTATCTGCACAGCGCGGGGTGGGAGAGGAGCTTTGAAGGGTACAGCTGGAGGCTCGCCAGGAATCACCAGGGCTTTTGGACTTTCTGTAACGGTGAGTGAGGTTCAGTTCACAGTACGCCTTCTTATGGCTTGGGATCAAATACACGTCTATAGATTCAGAGACAGGTGCTTGCATTAATGGACGTGCTGTTTGATCAATTGGCAAGATACTTGGGGCAGTTAAGTGTCTTGAGAATCAGTAATAGATGTTTAAACTAATGGACGACCTGTGTTTGTTCAATTGGCAAGATACTTGGGGCAGTTAAGTGTCTTGAGAATCAGTAATAGATGTTTAAACTAACAGACTTGCTGTGTTTGTCCACATTGGCAAGAGACTTGGGGTAAATTACGTGTTTAGAAAATCATGGATAAGTGCTTAAACTAATATATTTATTGTGTTGGAGGTAGTACAAAGAACACAGATTGTAGATGATAACTTAGAGGTTACGTCCAACAACATGTAATTTGACATGTTTAGTGAGCTTATATATTTAGGAATAATTTTAACTAGCGATAACGGTATTAGAGTGGAAATCAGGAAAATAACACAGTTGGGAAATGCATGTTATTACTCGATTAATAAGTTGTCGACATCTAATCTACTTTCAAGGAATGCAAAACTCAGAATACACAAAACTATAGTTTTACCGGTTGTTCTCTATGGATGTGAAACACGGTTTATTACTTTACATGGCAAAAATTAACTTTGAGGATTCTTAAATAAGGTTATCTTCCATAGTAACTTAATCAAAAAAGGGATAAGGTTACATTGAAATGTAGGAGGTTACATAGTTATAAGTTATGCACCCTGTACTCATCAAAAGACATTGTTAGGATGGTCAAGTCTCGCAGATTTAGTTGGGAAGGACACGCAGCGTGAATGGGAGAACCTAGAACCGTGCTCAGGGTAATGACTGGTAGACCCAATGGGAAGAGATCATTGGGAAGACCTAGATGCAGTTGGGAGGATAACATTAGAATGGACCTCAAAGAGATAAGGTGTAATGAGGTGGACTGGATAGAGCTAGCTTAAGATAGGGGTAGATGGCGTACTATTGTAAATGCGGCAATGCATTTTCGAGTTCCTAATGCTATATAGTAAGTAAGTTGAGTAGTTATTTTTGAAAAAGTGACTCAGAGTCATTTACGGGTCTAGGGAATTAGAGATAAGTGTGGTGTTTTGAGTTTTTATTACTGGGAAAATATTAAAAACTATTACTTGAGATGGGGTTGGCTGTGCTTTTTATTAAGGAATCAGCTCTCAACCTATCATCTGTGATGACGTAGTAGAGGGTACTCGGTGCCAATTTATATTATTATTATTATTATTATTAGCATCGCGTCTTACTACCCGTTCGGGTTATACGCGCTTACGCTAATGTGTAATGTAGGGTGATTGTGAGATGAAATGGAGGACCTACAGTTTAACGTGGAATCCGAACCACGGGAGGCCTGGAATTCCTCACATTCACAAGTTGTGATTAATACACGTCTTGTCAGAGGTGAAGGAAGGGTTTGGTGATCAGATCAATCTTTGCCGGGACCGAGGATTGAACCCTGAACCCCCAGCATAGAAGTCTGACACCTTACCCCCTAGACCACCAGGTCACCTGCCAATTTATAAATCTACATAATAGTTTTAGAATCTATTTAAAAGATTTACGCAAAGGTTAGTATTTATATATTTTAAGCATGGGTTTTGAGTAAAATAGTCACTTATAAAAAATAGATTCATATGGATGTATAAGATTAAAAATATAACTACTGTTACTGTGTTTAAATTGATCTAATTAATATACATTTGAACAACTCAATCATACACATTTATTTATGACTAGGTTAAAGCTATCACAAACAATTCGAAAATAAATATACGAATATTTTGAGGGGTATTTGCAGCGTATCGATAAAACTTTGAACCAGTCGACAGGAAAATAAAGGTTAGTAACCGCGGGTTTGTGGTGCTTGGTCCAAATTGAAGCTTGAAGTCATTTGATATATAAATGTGTGTTCATTAAGTACACGTTAATTGCCTTAGTTATAAATAATTAATTAGCTCTTTTTGCATAAAAGGTGGAAGGCAATATAGGTGGGTTAATTTTAACAGCATACGGTGATCAAAATTTTTAATAGACTGAAATGTTCTGATATGTTTAAGTTATTAGTAAAGTAGGATTTGGCTAATTCCCTATTGGTTGATTCTAAAAATTAGATGGTTAAAACACACCACTATTTTCACATGACATTTATATTTAAATTAATGGTTAATAATAATAATAATTATTATTATTATTAGCACCGCGTCTTACTACCCGTTCGGGTTATACGCACTTACGCTAATGTGTAATGGTAGGGTAATTGTGAGATGAAATGGAGGACCTACAGTTTAACATGGAATCCGAACCATGGTGGAGGCCTGGCATTCCCCACATTCACAAGATGTCTTGTCAGAGGTGAAGGAAAGGGTTTGGTGATCAGATAAATTTGTGCTGGGACCGAGGATTGAACCCCGGCCGGCAGCACAGAAGTCTGACACCTTACCCCTAGACCACCGGGTCTCCCGTTAAAAATAATATTTAATTCGAATTTTATAGGGAAATATTTAGATAGTTCAAAGATTATATAATTATACATTTTAAATTTGTTCCGCGTTTGTAAGTTGTTAGAGTTGTGCTATTGAGACGTAGTAAATGAGAAGGTGTGAAAATATCCACCGGCGGCGAGCGGGCTGCCTAATATAGGGGATATGTTGGCTCAGCTTTCATCAATTTTGATTTAAGTCTTTACAATTTTCTTAAGCTAATTTTACCAAATTTACATATTTTGTGTTTGAATTTTTCTTGTTTTTCTTATGTATGTATGTACTGTGTATATGTTTTTATATAGTCTCTAAAAATGTATCATATTTTGAGATAGTGTGTACCAACTGCCTGAATACTCATGAAAATGGTTTATTGAAGGTTTCGAATTTTTTCTTTTTAAGATAATCCTTTGACTTCCAGTTTTAAAAAAAACTGTCTTTGTAACTTCCTTACATGCTTTAACGTCTAGAAATCAATATCCGAACAAGATAAACTCTTAATCTTCAGAATACCAATATGGCATTCTTGACCACAAAAAAAAAATAACAAAAAACGTTCGAATGTAGTTTGTGAAAAACCTGTTAGTTTTATTATAAATATTAGTTATTATTTCCGCACGTCCATAATAGACTCTGCCTTAAAATATGAGTGAATAATGACCATAGGCACGGGACGAATCCTGGATAGCTAAGTGGTAAGAGCATTGGCGTACTAAGCCAAAAGTCTCGGGTTCGTTTCCCGTGTCCAGGTGCCATTTTTCAATTTTAAGAATATGATAGCTAGATGGAGTAATATTCACTAAAAAAGCATAAATAATAGCTTTGACTATTGGATTCATTATTATTATAGTTATTATCATTACTATTATTAGCACCGCGTCTTACTACCCGTTCGGGTTATATGCACTTACGCTAATGTGTAATTGGTAGGTTGATTGTGAAATGAAATGAAGGACCTACAGTTTAACGTGGGATCCGAACCACGGTGGAGGCCTGGCATTCCTCACATTCACAAGTTGGGATTAATACACGTCTTGTTAGAGGTGAAGGAAGGGTTTGTTAATCAGATAAATCTGTGCCGGGACTGAGGATTGAACCCCGGACCCCACCACAGAAGTCCAACACCTTACCACTAAACCGCCAGGTCACCATAAATATTAGATATAATCTAAATGAACAATCTAAACAAAATTGTATAGGAATGAGAAGAGTGTATTTTAAATAAATGCACCCGAATTAGTTTAATACGAGGGTGTATATCAAATTGTAGAGAAATCAGCAGCTGTGATCCAAGTCCACAGACCCTTGGAGCAAACTTACTGAGAATATTCATTGTGGTTTATTTTTTTAAACTGTTTTGTTCTCAATCCCAGAAAATTCGTGTGTCCAACTGAACTCCTCCAACTGTAACGGCACCATCCAGAGCGAGTCAATCTCACCTAGCACCATGCACCAGTTTATCAGTAGCATGGGCTTCGAAGACTTGGGTGACCTAGAATTGCAAGACGAAGGATACCAAGAAGACGGCACGGAAGACAACAGGATTGACAAAAAAAGAAGGAAAAGGAGTATTGGAGATTTTTTCGAAAATACGTGGAACAAAATTAAGTCGTTTTTCACGGGTCGCAGTGACAACACGGCTGGTAAGTTATTTATTATTATTATTTTACGTACTCCACATGTTACTACAAATCTAGGTCAGTGGTTCCCAATTATCTGCCCCCTCAAAAAGGCTTTCTTAGATCGACGGACCCCCGTTTTTTTCTAATCATTAGAATCTATTCTATTATATGTATAGAAAATATCACCTCCTCCCCCATATTAATATTTCATGTAGAAAACCTACAAAACTGGAAATTTAGTACGGTAAAACCGAGAAATTTGTTTTTACCTACTTTTATTTTTAATGAAACAAATAGCCGAAACTATTGTTAATGCATTTTAGTGTGGATAGTCCCTCATAGATATCATATTCTGAAAATTGACACATGGACACGGGAATCGAACCCGGGACCTTCGGCTTAGTACGCCAATGCTCTTACCACTGAGCTATCCAGGATTCGTCCCGAGTAAGAGCATTGGCGTACTAAGCCGAAGGTCCCGGGTTCGATTCCCGTGTCCAGGTGTCATTTTTCAATTTTCAGAATATATCTTTTATTTTTACACTAACTCTAGTTGTAATTATTATAATAAATATAATATTAATAATTAAATCTAAAAAGGTTTGTTGAGCCTACATGAAAATGGATTAATTTTTTTTTTAAAGTTCAAATTTATTCATTTAGGGTCTAGTAAAAGTGAGATAAGTGAAACCTCTCTTTCTTTCTTTTTACCATCACTTCTTGAAGATCAGGTTGAAGGCTGGACACTTTGACTCGAAAATACGAATGCATGTCAAGTATATTTCTATACTTGTTCTTCATGTAGCATATGCGAACGTGGTTAAGGGGGAGGGTGAGCTTTTTTTTTAATTAAGATTAGGCCTACTGTTTAGTTATTATTTTGATAAATTTTGGCGGTTGTCGCTGATCCCCTAGGAACAGCTCGTGGACCCCAGGGTGTCCACGGACCACCTTTTGAGAACCACTAGTCTAGGCTATTCACATAGTTTCTAATCTTGAAATATGGACGAGGAAGGTAATATCTAAATTAAATGTATCCAAATTTGCGTTTAGAGATAGTTTGGGAAAACACCCCCTCACTTACTACTACAGACTGAGATTTTTAACCATAATCTCCCTTTCACCGGCAGTCCAAATTTATTGTGAGACTGACAACTTAAACCATTCGAGCAACAATGTGGGTAGAAATACGTTATAATCTACTCTTTTTTTTTCCAACTTGTGAAAGTGCGGAATGCCAGGCCTCCACCGTGGTTCGAATCCCACGTTAAACTGTAGGTCCTCCATTTTATCTCACAATCACCCTACCATTACACATTAGCGTAATTGCGTATAACCCGAACGGGTAGTAAGACGCGGTGATGATAATAATAATATTTAGCACCGCGTCTTACTACCTGTTCGGGTTATACGCTTTAAGTACTAATTACTCTAATGGATTAGGAATTAGGGAGGTTTAATTAGAGGAAGTGAACCCGCATTTGCGTGGAGGGAGAGTGGAAAACCATTTAGGAAAAACCACCCCCAGTTCACCCGACCGAGATTCAAACCTCGATCTCCCCGTCCTCAGCGGTCGAGCTTCAACACGACAAGCGCGTTAGCCAACTACGCCACCGAGGCGGGTCATACACCTTATAATCTATCTTAAGACTAGGACAAGCACAACATCCAGCATCCAGTCTCCGGCCGTAGATCATCAATGCGAAAGAGTAAACTCACATTTCCCCAATGATAAATTTTCCGGCCATACCGGGAATCGAGCCTGGTAATCTTGGCTCAGTAGTCTAACACGCTACCGACTGAGCTAAGGTATCAGACAAAAGTAAGTCATCATCTAATGGTTTTTTATATCGATTCACCTTGCAGGTAACAGCACGAGATGCGATCCCAGCCCTTTCCTTGAATTAATTGAGGATATGATGCAATGGATACGGTCGCTGTTCAAAAAGACCAAGGAAGCGCCACCGACGGCGACACCCAATCCAGGCAGGAGGGATCCCCAACTCCCAGATGACGATGCCAACAAAGTGGACGTCGAACAGATAGACCAGAGTACTAGACCGAAAACAGCAGAGGATCTAGACCCTAGTCCAAATGACGTTGAAGAGTTGGATCGGTAATGGAGAAAGTTTCATCTAATGCTGTACATTTTATCAGAAGGTCGTTTCGTTTATTAAGTTTATTATTTACGTTTTAACTGCAATACTAGATTAAAGGGATATAAATTTACATAATATCAATCTTTTGAAATATTTAATAGAATCAAAAATAAATCCCAAGACAATGATTTGTTTAACTTATAGTTAAAACTGTTATTTTGATGGGTAGGGAAGGGGGAGGGGGGATAAGTCAAAAATAAATGTTGTTTAAAAAATTGTTAATCTTATTTTTAAATAAATAGTATTCAAACACAACTTGTCCACACAATGTATTCTAATATAATTTTATCCACATCAGTGGGAGAATAATCTAAAGCGCCGCTTTCTCAATATACTGGACTTCCAGAAACGGGGATATCTGGGATTAAGTCCCAATCGGCTGGACTGGAGAGTGTTTTTTTCCTAGTAATTAAGGTACATTTCCTCTCAATCCTACCTTCCCCCTTCCTAGCCCTTTATTTAAATATGTAGATAGTCCAAACGGGTAATTAAGGAGCAGTGAATACAAAATAAAATTTTGTTGTCATAAAATCAAATAATACCTTTATTGACAAAAATTATGTTTAGTTTGATAACTTGATTTAAATAAATGATTTAAAAAATATTGTATACAAAACTTGAACTCGTGGCTAAATGCGTCTTGAGACGTAGTAAAATTACCAATTTTTTTAATAATACGAATACTCATGATAATATTTCTTTAAATCTCTCTTTTTAAAATGATTACTATTATTATGATTATTATTCAAAATTAATATAGATAGGCCTATATTAAATTTTCTACACATATGAATCAATTGAATATGTATAGTATGCGTACTACTCTTAACTCTAACAGGTAATAAGACACGGTTGGAAAAATATATTCTCTTAATTATGTTTAGAACGTTCATTTCACAATTCTAGTGAAGTTCTAATAAAATTTATTTGAAGTAAATACACCACAAATATAGGTCTGCAGTGTGTGCAGTTTACAATATAATGAAAAACGGTCTCGCTTTGCAAATTGCCATTCTATTCATAAAATGGTATGGCTAGACAAAAAATACACTTTTTAATTACGAAAAAGCTTATTCTTAGAAACTGTCTCTGTCATTATTAAAAAGAAATAAGCAATCCTACAGTAAAGAAGAAAAAATAAAACGTAGATGTATGGTGGAATACCCTGACCCAAAAGCAAATAGCCTACACCGGTGAGCACGCGGACTAAGGGGACGGCTAGACTGGGTGGGCGAGCGTCTAAAAAAATAAAATAGAACACAATGGTTGTAATGAGAGGTGGCCATACTGGAGCGAGCGACTGAGCGCGCTTTAAAGATAGAACTGGTTCTATTTTTCATGCACGCGCGCTCGAGCCGGTACAGTCTAGTTTACAGGCGCTAGGTTATATTATTAGTTGTTTGTTCATTGAGTGCTAAGGAAACTTCCCATTTTGATATTTTTATTATTATCGATAGGTTTGGCACAACTACAACTACTACTACTACTACTACTAACGGCCTGATTTAATTGGTAGGATCATAAACTATATATATATATATATACTACTAACGGCCTGATTTAATTGGTAGGATCATAAACTATATATATAGAGTTTATGATTCTACCAATTAAATCAGGCCGTTAGTAGTAGGTGTGCCAAACCTATAACCTATATATATATATATATATATATATATATATATATATATATATA
>CABFVX010000822.1:99001-118702 GCA_902151425.1 Timema shepardi
ATATATATATATATATAAAAATATCTAAAGTTACCACAAACTGACCATAGTAAATCTCGGAAGGACCATTTAGGACTGTTCCCTTATGAGTCATAAATTTAGTTTTCAATGGTCAGTCAGTTTGGTTAATAAATCAATTACAATTTATTAATGTGGAAAATTAATTTATTTATATTTCCTTTAAAATCAATCATAGTCAAAGAAATATTGACCTGATAGAAACTTTATGAAAATAAAAATTTGCCGTTTATTTATATATTATAATATTTATTTTTTATGTGTGACTTTATTAAAGTGCTCAAAAAGAAGTAAATAATAAAGGTAAAAAAGTTTAAAAAAGTACAAGTACAAACAATACAAGAAATACGTGTGTAAAAACAAAAAGTAGAAATGAAAAGGCAAGACAAACTGAAAAATATATTATTTATTTGAGCTGTTTTACAAATAATAATATGGTAAAAAGAACACAGATATTTTAAAAATTGTTTCACTTTACTTTTTTTTTTTACTTATTTTGTTTTGTTTTTCTTTTGAAATCCTTTAACCTCTCATTTTTTTAAAGTTAATTCTTATTGAATAATGGAAAAAGTCCCCAAAATATTGTAAACATTGACAGAAAATATTTTAAAACCTCACTACAGTTCATCATAGCAAGACTAATGCGTGAAGAAAAGTTGCATAATGTTAACAAGTTTATAATAACCAATTATAAACTGTCATTAAAAAAAACTTTAATAAATCTCTTATCCAAGAAATATCTTATAACCAAACATTTACATTTTAAATGAACTAATAATATATTGGGAACATGCTTTTATAATTTTGTTGTTGTTGCATTTTAATTAAGTCTTAAAAAGTTTTTAAGGAAGTTGGAATTAAGAATGTAAAACCACAAAATCAACAAATTAACCCCGTCTTACAGTCTGATTTACAAAGAGAAGAATATTTTGACATTTATGAAAGCTACTAAAATAATTATTTATTTATACGTATAGTCATGTGATTTACAACCATCACTTTTTTATATAGACCATATCAACATCAATTAAATTTTACTACTTATAAAGTAAAACGTTTGCAATGTTCACTTCAAATATAAAAAAAAGCTCCTAATATAGTCTATAGTGTCCATCTTGATCGACCCTGGTGCGTCATTCATACGTCTATGGTAAGAGTTTCGATGTGAAGCCCGGTGGGAACTCACTCCGTGCCTAGCGGGGGTTGGACGTGTCATTACCACTCGATTAAAACGCTCCCGAGTTCCGACAATAAGCTTTGCATCCGCTTTATTGCGCGTCCGCGAATCTACCTTGTTTTACTACACGGGATTTCATTCGTCTTTTTTCTCTATACAGAGTGGGACAAAAGTCAGGATACATATAGAATAGGACCTATTGTTTGGTATCTGACGCAATGCTGACGGAGCACTTAGGAGAGCTTGCTGCATCGAGTCGGGGAAACATTTTAATCTGGCCTGTTTCTTTGAGTGCTCGCTGGGTCTTTTTTTATTATATGGCTTTCATTTTACTTGTGTAGGCGAGTTTTGGTCCTGCCTTTTAAGAGACACGTACGGATTGCGGCCCACTCACCTGAGAGAGAAAGAGAGAGAGAGGTATGAGTTGCGTCCACATAATTAGCAGTGTGATTTCTATAATTTTGTCTTAAATTTCAGATAGAAACAATAATCGTTTCATGTCTACATCCCTAGCTATATCCACACTTCCTCAGTTCTTGTCGTTAAATGGTTTTGGCAAAAATTTGAAGGTTTGTTAGGTTTTGTTAGGTTAATTCCACATCCCGGGCCGCAATTCGTACGTGGCTCTAAAAATGTGGCGCCGCAATTCGAAGGTCTCTATAGAGGTAAACAACTCGTGAGGGCGCAACCCACCTGCAACCCATTCTACATCCATTAGTCTATTTTCTCTTTAAAAAAAAAAGAAGCCAAAGTTATATTAGCGCATGAAATCAAGGTGATACCATTCTTCTCCCCTAAACCACTAGCTTCACACTATATTAGAGCTAAGTAACTTCAACTTAACTTAGATTCGAACCATTAAAGTCTTCAGAAGGTATTTTGTAACGTTTTAAGGAAGAGACCTTAACGATCTCGTCATTCCACCCTTTTTATAACTCCCCCCCCCCCCAAGTCTAGTTGTAAATTGAACCATTGAACCATAGAACCAATAATGTTGGCCAAATCAATGTTGTGCCTGGATCGTTTTCAAGAATATGGGGTGGGTTCAATTTAGACCTGCTATACTAATGTTTGTTTATCCACAATGTGATTCATCCCCCTTCCAAGTTGATGCCATTGTAACAATACAAGCCTTGTATTGTACAATGACTCCCCACCTAACCTAACATCACCAAGTAAATTGCCAAGAGACGTACTACCCACCCCCAGAAATTACCTTCAAATTAAATCTATAATAGTATTATTCACTATTATAGCCCTATCCAGCGCCAACCAGTATTCAAAGCAAACATTCAAAATCCATTATAAACAGTGAAATTAAGTAACTGTTCAAACGTACCTTCGTCCAGATTCCTTGGCTACGCCGCTTGCGAGTCAAACGCACTACTAAACAAGAGTTGGACAACAACATCTCGAAGGACGGATCGACGGTCTACTCCACCCGATCATTGAAAATAAACTAGCCGATGTTTACTAGACCTCCCTCTGCCAAATTAACTGAACCTGGTTTGCCGTCTGGCGGAGGGATATGAAGATGCCACGCCGAACTTCCATGCCTTCACATTGGTAGAGAAATCAGAATACGGCCGGGCTACTACGAAGCGTCCAATCAGCGGCTGGGAAAACCTACCAAGTGTGTCAGAATGACGTAATAAACTATTTGGGTGTAACTGAGTTGAAAGTGTAAACCCCTCCCCCTTGTATCCGTGTTCTAGGCTCATTATATAATAGGTTGGTAAATTGTATACATTGTACACATTCTCTTTTAGCCATAGCTATGCTTCAGTCAGGTGTAGGGAGCAGTGTGCAGGCTTGTTGTAAAAATGCTACGTAAAAATAGTACTCATTCTCGATTAGCCATAACTACGCATCAGTCAGTGGTAGGGAGCAGGATGCAGGCTTGTTGTAAAAATGCAACGTAAATATTGTACACATTCACTTTTGGCCTTAGCCACGCATCAGTCAGGTGTAGGGATCAGGATGCAGGCTTGTTGTAAAAATGCAACATAAATTGTACTCATTCTCTATTAGCCATAACTACGCATCAGTCATGTGTAGGGGGCTGGATGCGTGCTTCATTGTTAAAATGTAATGGTAAGGTAAAGTCCACTATCACTGCGCATCGGTGAGATGTAGGAAGCAGGATAGATTGTTTTTTATTTGTATATATGTAAAGTAAATGTAACTTCTCTCTAACTTTCGGAGCTCGTAAGATTGTTAGATGTAAATATGTAGGATCATTTTGTTTTGTTTTGCCGTAGCTGTTAGAAAGTAACGCTAAATGTAACAACTACATAATATTTGACGAATGCTAAACTGCGTGAGGCTTAGTAAATTTTTTGTGCTTTCTTTGAAATCCTTGTTGGGATCAAGTTAATTTAACTGTAAAATATATATTAGTAAAATTTTGAATTCACGAGATGTTGTTGAGTTAGGTATGCCATGTAAACTTAGGTATAACTTGTTGTGATATTGTTTGAAAGACCTTAAGTCCTATTTTGTGGTTGAGAGCAACCAGTAACTACGTCATGTTTTGAGGACCTTAAGTCCGACGCATATATATGTATATCAATGTTTTCTTTCTGGATAGTAACTACAGGATATTTTAATAATAAGGCCGTCTTTTCCGTGTTTTGATGATAATATTGGCAATAAAAGAACATCTTGTTTTAAACCTTTTCTATTTACTGTATTTCCCTTGTATTGTTTCATCTCCACTATCCTATAGTTTAGGGCCTTGTCTATAGGATTGGCTGAGGGTGTAATACCATTGATGTTTTTCTCACTCCCTCTCGCCTATATTTCTCATTAAATTAAGAAGGTATTTGCCTTAAGGTTGGATAGAAATGTATGCGAGGAAAAGCCAGTGTTTTTGCAGTTTTTGTGGCAAACGTTTTTTTTAGCAAAAAATAATAAAAAATTGCTTAAGCACAAACATCGAATTTAATTTTCTTAACGTGGTGACCTTAACATTTCTTGAATATCTGTCAATGGTACTATGGAATTTAATGACAGCTTTTTTTCTACTTTTAAAAAAGGTTTGTTAGATAATTCCGCTATGATCATGACAGATATTCGACAACTGTTGATATCATCATGTGCAGAAAATTAAATTTTATGTTTGTAATAAAGCAATATTTTATTTATTTATTTTAGTCAAAAAAATGTTTGCCATACTTTTCTCCCGTCCCTTTCAAACCCACCTCAAGTATTCATACATAGCACAAATAAAATATGCAATAAAGGTTCGATATGTCAATCTGTAATAAGAGTGTATGATTATTTGTGACCGTTAACCATTTGGTGATAACCATTTTCAGAGTTGTGGACACCTCAAGACTCGTGAGTTAAATCGTTATATATTGGTCAACGTCCTTAACGGACTCGTGTTTGACTTGTTTAGTATCATAATCGGTTGAGTTGTAATTAATCAGTTATTTATATATGTATATATAATACAGATCCAGAGGTTCCGGGTTCAATATCCACCACTTACAAAATGTATCTTTGGAGCAGTGGGTCTGGAACTGGATATATGTATATATAATACAGATACAGAGGTTCCGGGTTCAATATCCACCAGTTACAAAATGTATCTTTGGAGCAGTGAGTCTGGAACGGGGCCAAAGACACCCTCGCGAGGACAAAAGAGAGAGCTACTTGGATAAATAAGTAGCAGCCCCGGCTTAGAAAACTGAGGAAAACGGCCGGAGGGTTCGTTGCCCTGACCACATGACACCCTTTATCCGCAAATGTTGGCGTTATCATCGTTAAGGGTGGCGGTCGCTCGGTCGGTATAAATCTTTTGCGGGCTCACACCATGGAGTTATACTGTGTATATTACCTATACTTAATATTATCCTTCTAAAAAATAAAGTAGATTGAATCTGTCCTAGTCATTCTTTCTTGTTCTGCTTATTTTAACGATTGTATTTTATGTCTTCTGACTTATATTTTATGCTCTTATAAAAATAAGTAATATCAGTTTTCTTTTTCTAAATCATCCCAAATATTGCAATTTTTGTCCACATCTTTCGACCTGGTTCTTTTATCTTTAAATTACTGCTCAGCCTCTCGATGTAATTTCATTAGTTCTTTCTTTCTTCTGGTATATATTCACGTTTCTTCACTTTTTAAAAAAATATGATTTTGGTTTTCTCTCTATATCAATACTTTCGCGTTTATTTAGTTAAATATGCTCTTAACTTTTTCTTTCGAACTGATTGTGATTTAGCTCGTGTTTAATATGCACTATATTCTTCTGATTGTATTACTTTATCTTTCTTGTTCTATCTTTATATTCTTTTTGAAGCGTTTCTTTAATATTAATATTCTATTCGTAAGTGTCTCAAAACTGTTTCCTTCAGTTTCCACATAACCAGAAATGGTCTTAATAATCAAGGAAACAGATGTCCTGTCTATAATACAGGAAACCTGTCATAGTAGACAAAAATGTCCAATGGTATCAACAAAAATTATAGATTAACATATTGTTACCATATAAAAAAAACGTGCTTACTCATATTCTCTCTTTAAAATAATAAATACAGTGAAATCTCTCTTGACGGTCACCTCTTAATAGTGGATTCGTCTTTATAACGGACAGTTAAACATTTCCCGGTAAGTTAACATGGGTTCTGATGGTGAAAAAACGTTCCTATAACGGACAAGTATGCATAAAAATCTCTTAACAGTGGACACAAATTGAAAACACTAGTTGATACAGAGTAAATTATTATAAGAACGGTGACCTGGTGGTCTAGGGGTAAGGTGTCAGACTTCTATGCTGGCGGCCGGGGTTCGATCCCCGGTTCCGGCAAAGATTTATCTGATTACCAATCCCTTCCTTCACCTCTGACAAGACATCTTGTGAATGTGAGGAATGCCAGGTCTCCACCGTGGTTCGGATTCCACGTTAAACTGTAGGTCCTCCATTTCATCTCACAATCACCCTACCATTTCACATTAGCGTAAGTGCGTATAACCCGAACGGGTAGTAAGACGCGGTGCTAATAATAATATAAGAACGTCAGGAATGCCTTTGTCTCACGCGAGGTGTGCGCAGTCCTGCTTTCTCCCGCTGGGAAATTTTCTAAGATAACCTAAGCTACAATAGCCCCGTGGCTTCTTTGGTGCTGACTGACAGCTCACAGCTGACTTCTGACAGTCAAACTTTAGGTATATACTTAGATTTTGACCGTCAGAAGTGACAGCTGTTAAACATATGTTTTTGCAGATCATATGGTTTAGCGTAGGGATAGATAATTTGGTCTGGTGACGTTTCAAAGCTTTCATCTGTCATCTGTGAGCTGTCAGTCAGCACAAAGAAGCCATGGGGCTACTGTACGTAGTAATGACTAAATTACTTCAAGGTCGTGCCTCCCTCCCTTTCCGAGTCTTCAGCGGGAGTTGCTCCGCGAGTTTAGTTAGTCCTCCGTTTATAGTGTAGTCTGTACAGTAATTACGTACAATATTTATTTACTTGTCATAATTATCCTGCATACTATACTGCACAATGCAGTATTTAGGTTGCTGTACCTAATATCTACAATATATAGCTTTATATAGGTGGAGGGATGTAAATAACGCGAAAAAGGACCAGTGTTTTTGCAGTTTCTGTATTAAAACTTTTTTTTTCCAAAATAAATCAAATGTTGCTTTAGTACAAACGGAGTTTAATATCCTCCACATGTGATATTAACATTTCTTGAATACCAATGAAGGGTGTCCTGGACAACTTTTTACCTTCATTTAAAATGTTCTTCATCTAATGTCATTGTGCTCATGACATATATTCAACATCTGCCGATATCAACATGTGAATCAAATTAAATTTCATGTTTGTATTGAAGCCATATTTTATTAAGAATCAAATGGGCGAAGCTATCATGCATGCATTAAGTGAGGGATCACGCCACACAGATATCATATTGTAAAAATGGAAAAATTACATATGGACACGGGAATCGAACCCTGGAGGTTTGGCTTAGAACGCCACTGCTCTAACCACTGAGCTATCCAGGATTCGTCTCATGCTCAGGGTAATACTTCACTCATATTTTAAGGCAGAGAGTCTATGATGGACTTGAGCAAATTGTCGGATCTATGCCTTAAAATATGAGTGAAGAATGACCCTGAGAACTAGACGAATCCTGGATAGCTTAGTGGTTAGAGCAGTGGCGTACTAAGCCAAAAGTTCCGAGTTCGATTCCCGTGTCCAGGTGTCAATTTTCAGAATATATTTTATTTATTTTGACAAAAAAAAAAGGTTTTGCTATATAATCTCTAAAATCGCTTCCCCTACATCTCCTTAAAGTGTGTTCAAGCACTAAGATTTGAAAAATTATATATTTTTTAAAAATAATGGACAGTTTATAGTAGCGGACATTTTGTTGATCTCGGAAGGTGTCCGCTATTAAGTGATTTTAAGTATGTGTAGAAGGGATACAGAAATACATTTTGATCGCTGACAGCTTACGGCATAATTTAAAGAGCGATCTGAGAACCAAATTCAGACCCAGGAGAACGGATTTTAATATAACCCGACTGTCTTGGTGATTTTTTAAACGATTTGGTTGGCCATGTTCTTTACAATTTAACTCTAGAGCTTATGTTACTAGTGACATAAAGTGTACATAGTAATTAAAACCCCGTTCTAAGTAGAACCTAGCGTTAATCATTCCAATGCAAATTAAATTTCACGATAGTAAAATAGAAGATGGAGATATAAAAGGGTAAATGACTTAAAATGTGCTGCTTTCAACCTGGAATCTTCGGTTGGAGAGATTAACCTGTTGAAAGTAATTAATAGAGTTACGGTGTACAAATTACTCTACCGATAATACAATCTTCAGTTTATTTCAACAATTTGTATATTACGATTTTTATGGCTTTTTAACGCCATGTGCTATTGTATCCTAAGTTTATATTACCACCCCCCCATATATTGACTCTCCTTCGAGTGGTCCCTCTTTGTTGTAAACACTGTGTTTTCTGTCATCTGCCAGTTCCCATAGAATGTAGAGAACAAAAAGATATGATTGGAAACACGAGGGTTAAAAAAAAGGGTTGGACTTTATCGGGGATTGCATGACAAATTGCTGCTGAGCGTTTCAAAGGCTTTTCGGCTGAGAGTAATACGATAGTTACCTACACACAGTTTCCCCCGCTGCCCTCAAATATTTTCGGATAGCTACGCATGACGTCACGCCAAGTCTTTAAGGAGCATTGGAATCCGTAAATCACACGAAGGTAGCGCATTCACAGGAAAAAAAAAAGTATGTGTTTTATTTTATGATTTACTCCATTCTTTAAAATATATACGAGTACACGTATGGAAAATTTTCATGATGCACTGTACCTTAAAAGTTTTAGTTTTTCCTTATGGTCGCGACTCCCCGGAACAAGACCGGCGACGCACCAGGGCGTCGTGACGCACGGTTTGAGAACCCCTGACTTATACCATTACGACTGAGAGCATCACATGTATTATAGTTTATATTATTATGGTTAGCACCGCGTCTTACTACCCGTTCGGGTTATACGCACTTATGCTAATGTGTAAAGGTAGGGTGATTGGAAGATGAAATGGAGGACCTACAGATTAACGTGGGATCCGAACCACGGTGGAGGCCTGGCATTCCCCACATTCACAAGATGTCTTGTCAAAAGGTGAAGGAAGGGTTTGGTATCAGATAAATCTGTGCCGGGACCGAGGATTGAACCCCGGACCCCCAGCACAGAATTATGACACCTTACCCCTAGACCGCCAGGTCACCTGGTTTATACTAAAATCCGGAAAAACTCTAGGTCTGGCTAATTTCAACACTACTATCCGACATTCCCTCCCTTCAAATAGACCAGCCTGATAAAATGCTTCAGGAAGGGAGAGTGGTTAACGACATCTGGTAGAAAGTGCGGGTACTAAAAGATTCCTGAAAGTGCTGTAGTTTACCTTTTCTTTCCACCTTGAGTTTATATGAGTGTGTGAGTGAGAGAGCCTACAAAGGTTGACGGAATGGTGTCTCATAAACCCTCCAAGGATCTGTTACATGCGACAGCCCCGACATGGGATCGATACAATAGCTCTACTTATATTCCGAAGGAAGTTGCGCAACGGATGGTCATCTCTCGGTAAAAAAATTCCCTCGACCTTGACCTAGTTTTAGCCTCACGAACATTAGGCACTGAGGCGAGCATTTTACTTCAAGACTACCGAGGTCATTAATTGGCCAAATGTAGCGATACTATTGATACGTAGGCCAAAAAACATGTCTAATGGGACGATCTGCAAAATATGGGATGTCTAGCAACCGTAGTGTATTTGTTTTATAATAAATGGCTATATTTCAGTTTTTACTCAGATAAATAATATGTATTTGTGTTGCGATGATTGCCAGCGACGGTGAAGTATAAGTTTGAATATCGGATTGGTGAACTAAGAGTGGTTCCCCGAAAGTGAATATTTTTACCGTTGTTTTCCTGTCTACTTTCCACGTTGAAGAATTGTACTGAAGCTTAAATTACCTCCCTCTTTCCTGACCTATAGATTAAGCAGTAAGGTATGTGTAGCTATGAATTTAATAGAATAATTTTGTAACAACCGGTTCCGGCGGCCGAATGGTTTAAGGCGTCCATCTCGCAATAAATTCGACCATCAAGATACACAAATTCAGGTACACTTCCTCTTAATTAAACCATCCTCTTCTCTAACACCATAGAGTTAATAGTAAATCTTAGGAAGATATAAAAAGGAAATATTTTAACTTTGAAATGTTATGCTGGAAAAGACTTGTGAAGATCAGATGGACAGACCGGGTGGCAGATGAAGTCCTGAGGAGAGTGGGTGAGAAAAGAACCATTTTGGATGTGATTCTTAGGTACAAAGCAAACTGGATAAGACACACCCTTAGGAGGAACTGTCTTCTTCACGACGTTATAGAAGGAAAGGTTGAGGGAAAGAGGAGCTTAGGAAAAATGAGAATTTAAGTGTTGGATGACTTGAAGGAAAGAAGAAAGTTCTGGGAGCTGAAGGAGGAAGCAGAGGAGAGGATGCATTGTTGGTCTAAGCTCTCTGACAAAAGGAATGGACCTTCAGTAAGATAGGACACCTAATAATAAACAATGATTCATCTGAACAAAAATGTGGTGCTAAAGAAAAATGTTAAATTAGATAAAAATGCATCGATATTGGATCCCGAGGAGAGTTTTGTATCTTTCCATTACTGTTTCGTGCTCGTGAATGGAAGCCCGAATAGATCACTAGAATATGATAATGGGTCCAAATTCTTCTTAGCGCCTAGCGACTTCCGACGGATGGTGACATTGGTGAAGAGACGAGGTACGTACGTGCGTAGGTAGTAAACACACACAGATTAAGTACCACCGGGGGTTTATAGGACAGAACTGGCGAACGGGAGAAATAGAGGCCCAAAGAGACCATACATTTAGAAATGAGAGACCAGAAGGGCACAGAAGAAAAATAACATGTATTTTCCAGAACATCAGCATTTATATCTCAAACATTATAAGTACATCAGCAAATACTTCTTTTTTAAATTTATTTAAATATGACATACACCTTTTTTAAAATAATAATAATAATCTAAATTACACTAGGAAGTTTTCGAGGTTGTCTAACAGATGGCATTACTAACTAGATTTGAGCTAAAATTGGACTTTCCCCCTTTTCCTTATGATGTAATTAACATAAACCCAACTTGAAACAACCCTTGATAGAGCTAAGGCTATAGATACAAAATCACTGCTCTTCAAACTAGCTTTGTCCCAGGGTTTAAGGTGGGATGGAAGGGAGCGCGAGAAAAAGACAGTGGCTATGCAGTTTTTATGGCAAAACTTTTTTTTTTCAAAACAAATAAAAAATTGCTCCAGTACAAACAGGGTTTATGTTTCTTCACATGTTGATATCAACAGTTCTTGAATATATGCCATGAGCATGTTGGCATTATCTAACAAACTTTTTAAATGAAAATAAAAAGATGGCATTAGATTCCAGAACACACTTGATAGATATTTAAGAAATTTTGATATCAACATGTGAAGAAAATTAAATTCTATGTTTGTATTGGAGCGATATATTATTTATTTTGAAAAAAAAAGTTTTGCCATAAAACCTGCAAAAACACTGGCCTGTTCTCGCATCCCCTTTCATGTGAAAGGCTTTCTCCCATTTCATGTTTTGGGGCTGCATTATCGAGCAGTAACTTGGGTACCGAGCCCAATACAGGAAAAATAAAATTACCTATTTTTTTTAACTACAGTCTGTAAGAACTGTGATTTATGTACTGATAAAGTGTGTACAGATAAGTAATTTGATTTGTATTAGTTTCGGGATTTAGCTTTTTACAAAATTAGGTATTACCTGTACGTAACAAAAACCAATCACACACTTTAAAACACTTGAATAATTTTCCCAAATTATCTAATTACCCAAGCGCTTATAATAATTATCTTGTTGAAACACTTTACTGCAAGTATGACGGCTATTAACAACTTAACTACGACACATAACTTGATTTGATATAGTAATAGCATTCGGAGGATGAAATTATCATCTATAGACTGTGAGAAATTACATCATGGAATATTTTTTATTAATAATTAATTGAACCACAACATTTTGTACACATTTTTAGCACGCTACAATACTCCTAATTTCTCTGATTTTTACTACAAATCACACCTGTTTCGGTGGCCACTTGGTCTAAGACGTCATTTTTGTATTAGACGACTGCCAATGACAGGAAAATCGGGGTTCGAATCCGAGTCGTGTGTACTGGGGATGTTTTTTTGTTATGATTTTCCACTCTTCCTTCACGCAAATGTGGGTATGCTTCCTTTAAATTCAACCTTCCTCATGTCTAACTCATTAGCGTAATTAGTATATATGTGTATAACCTGAACAGGTATTAAGACGCTTTGCTAAAAAAAAGCGGATGGTCACAGCGTGGAAGCATTGCACGGGTTCTTCCCAAGACGCATCATTCCCGATTTGGCGACGTTTCACGGCCTCCATGTTCCCCGGATTTAACACCCCTCCCCCTCCCCCCGATTTATCCTTATGGGTGGGAGTATTTGAAAGAGAAGTTGTTTTTTCATCGACCCCACGACGTAAAAGCCGGAATTCACCCAGAGGTTGACGCCATTTCTCCAGATCTGCAGGGCCATACGCATTTCACCAGCAGTTGCAGCAGTGCATTGTAAATAACGGTGTATATTTGGGCGACAGTAACTTTAAACAAAAAAAATATCCGCTTTTGTTTCCAAAGGTTTTAAGAAACCTGTGAATGATTTCAATTAAGATGTTGTCAGTTGTATAGTTTTCTATTCCTTTTACAAAATGGTGGTGACCTGGCGGTCTAGGGGTAAGGTGTCAGACTTCTATGCTGGCGGCCGGGGTTCAATCCTCGGTCCCGGCACAGATTTTTCCGATTACCAAACCCTTCCTTCACCTCTGACAAGACATCTTGTGAATGTGGGGAATGACAGGCCTCCACCGTGGTTCGGATTCCACGTTAAACTGTAGGTCCTCCATTTCATCTCACAATCATCCTACCATTACACATTAGCGTAAGTGCGTATAACCCGAACGGGTAGTAAGACGCGGTGCTAATAATTATAGTATAAAATGGTTCACTTTAATTAGACTATAATGTATAATTTTACGTTTTAAGAGCCCATCTAATGGACGATTAATACTTTATCAGGTTAAGGCAATAAATAACATTAAATTGAAGTTTTCTTTATTATTCATTTAGAAAGAGCGAGATTTGGATCAGTGATATAGTATTTTTCGTTTTAGTATAGTTAACATTTAATATGTGTTGTATATTTTAAAATGAGGTAAAATGGTATTACTAGTCTCAATTAAACTGTATTATAATGGAAACTAAATGAAATATCCCCACGATGGGATGGCTGGTTAGAGTTGTATTAGTGACATTAGTTAAATGTTTTCCATGTGGCGAGACATATTATATTCTAATATAAGATTTGTTTTAAATTTAAAATACAGAGTAATTAATAAAGTACATAGCTATATAGCTACATTTTGAATGTTTATTTACAAGTACTTGCTTGAAATAAAAAGGTTTTTACGACTATCCAACAATTGTATTAGTTGTAACTGTATTTATTGGCAGTCACAAAATATCGTGCGTTCATTTTACATGGGAGATTTAACCAATTTAAAACTACGAAGCAGTTTTAATTTCCAAAAATAGAGGATGAAATTAATTGCTTCACTCCTTTTCTGCAACGTACACATAAATACTTTTTTTTTTGCAATGCAATGCGTATTTCTCGGTAAGTGAATACCTCGGCTGACGTAATCAGGATCGCCTTTTAATATTTTAACAGAGGGAAAATGTTCAAAGATTTTTTTTTTCAAACCAATAAAATTAATATGTTATGGAATATATGATAAAAAAATTGAGGGAGTTTTAAAATTACTTAATAACACATTTTGATTTCAACTAAATAATAAAAGTATCAGTGAAACAAGTTAGTTTACTATTTCAGTACCTGCAAAGACGGACGTTGAATAAATGTCAATCTCGTCTAGTCTGGTTTGTCGGCGATATGAAGGTGCAGGTTCGAATCTTGGCCAAGTATATTAAGGTCCCCTCCTCCCCCTCACCTAAATATTGTATTACTATACTTTCAAACAATTCGGGTACATTTACTCTAAATAATTTTACTTTCCTCATTTCTATCATACTTTCGTAATTGTTTATTTTTAGCTCCGCGTCTTACTACCCGTTCGGGCTATACGCTTATGTACCAATTACGCTAATAGATTTAGGGAATATGAAAGTTATATTGATAGAAAGTGTACTCGCATTTGCGTGGAGGGAGAGTTTAATATTTTGGAGAAACCACCCTCAGTATAACTGACAGAGTCTAGCTTCGATATCCCCGTCATTAGCAGTCTATAGTACACTGCGAAAGTAGCGCTTTAGACCACGCGCCCACCGAAACGGGTACTATCGTAATTAAAATGAAGATAGACTGGACAGTAGTTAGACGTAATGAGGGGGGAAAATATTATTTTATTATGTTTTCAAAATTTAAACAACTTGACTTTTATTATGAAACATTTAATATTGTCTATAGCGTATAAAACGAACGGACACTTAGACTCTGTGCTCTAAAATAATAATATTTAGCACCGCGTCTTATTATCCGTTCGGGTTATACGCTTTAAGTACTAATTACTCGAATGGATTAGGAATTGTGAAGGTTGAATTAGAGGAAGTGAACCCGCATTTTCGTGGAGGGCAAGTGGAATACCATTTAGGAAAAATCCCCCCCCAGTTCACCCGACCGAGATTCGAACCTCAATCTCTCCGTCCTCAGCAGTCGAGCTCAACACGACAAGCGCGTTAGCCAACTACGCCACCGAGGCGAGTTGTGCTATAAAAAATAAAAAAAGATCTCTAATAGAGAAGTAGTTTGATTTATATGGCATCCAAATTTATACACATAATAAAACTCTAAATCTGCCTTTGCATTAGCTTTTTTGTCTGTTTCCATTAAACTCGAAAGGTACTCATCTAATCGAGACAAAACGACTATTGTACTCCTTATTTTTAAGATTACAGGATAAGTAAGCTATATTCCAGTGGTTATTAAACATTTTATTATTCGCGGCTCCCTAAATATCCTAAAATATTTTCGCGGCCCCTTAGTTTTTATTAACACATTCATTAAGGTTTATTCTAAAGTAGTGGCTTTATTTACTGATTATAATAACCAAAAAAAATTTATATTAACTACCTAAAAGTATTTAATAGGACCTCTGCTGTTGAACACTTTTCACGAATTTGTTTATTATTATTATTATTATTATTGGAATTGTACTACTTGCTGCTATTCGCATGCAGGAGTCAATTCAGAGACGATTTCGCTGCTTCGTTTTAATATTTATGCTATTCATCAATAAAATTAAATTTCAAATAAACTGATATTTTTTAAATAAACAATCAATGGCTGCGTGGTCTAACGCGCTACTCTCACAGTAAGATATACTGCCGATAACGGGGAGATTAAGGTTCGAATCATGGTCGGGTGTACTAAGAGTGGTTTTCTACCCTCCACGCAAATACGGGTCCACATCCTCTAAATATAACCTTTCTAATCGCTAAAACTATTAGTATAATTAGTACATAAGTACTCTGACAAGACAACTTGTGAATGTGGGGAATGCCAGGCCCTCCACCGTGGTTCGGATCCCACGTTAAAACTGTAGGTCCTCCGTTTCATCTCACAATCACCCTACCATTACCATTGCGTATAATCCGAACGGGTAGTAAGATGCGGTGCTAATAATAATAATAATAATAATAATAATAATACATAAGTAAATAGCAAGACGCGGTGCTAATAATAATAATAATAATAATAATAATAATACATAAGTAAATAGCAAGACGCGGTGCTAATAAAATAATTATCAAAGTGAAAACATTATTTGTACAATAGCTTAAAATACATCTGATAATATTTAAATATATTTTAACTAGAATGATTTTGGTTTAAAAAAAGTATCCATATCTGTTTTATGAAAGATGCCAAGCCATCATTGTAAATCTACATCCGACAGAAGATAAGATGAAAACAAAAGTAATTCTAGTGTCAATGTTATTTTATCAGTCGAGTCGTTATTTTCATATTCACTGCACATTCGTACAAAACATCCATTCATACAAATGTTTCAACTACAGGTTCATAAACTGAACTAAAAATAAATCCCTCCCTTTTTGAACGTTCGAACATCAACGCAGTTATATATATGTATGACATGTTGACGTTGACCATTATCTGTTTTTGTACTGGACAGTCTGGTTCAAAACATCGACCAAGGGGAAATCCAAGGGAGGAAACTTCTTTCTGGTTGTTTATTTTTAAACATATATAACACTGCGTTCACACTATGTTGAAACTCTTTTCGACAGTTCTAAGAGGAAGAGAATAAAACGTTTTTATATCCTAAAATATTACATTCATCAATAATGGAGTGTCATCAATCAGATTGTTTGAATTATTTTTATTACAAAAGATGAGGNAAATCAATCGTAAAATATGTGCTTGGTAGATTTAAGTGTACTATTTTTTATTCACCCTCTTACCACGGAGTCACGGGTTCGATTTTAGACAGGGGGTAGTGAGGATACATTTCTACAGATCGAGATCCATCATTCTCTCTAAGACGATTACCAGAGCATTTTTAAATAATTAATTCTCTTCAATATTTTTCTTTAAATAGGAAAGTTAGATTTGATACTAACCCGTTTCGGTGGACGCATAGTATAAGACATTACACTCCTGTAATAATAAACTTCCGATTACTCGTAGGTCAGGGTTTGAATCCCTGTCGAGTGTACCTATGGGGGTTCTCACAAAATAGTTATCCACTCTCCCTCCATGCAAATGCAGATACACTTAATCTAAATTCGACCGTCCTCATACCAAACTCATTGCGGAAATTAGTACATATGCGTAAAGCCTGTGAAGGAAAAACGGAATTTTAATCTCAGCTGCGTGACCCTGAGGATGTATTTTCTTAAATGGATTTTCACTCTCCCTCTCCACGCAAATATAAAATGCGGTGCACACACGAAAAAAAAATCTGAAAACTGTGATTGCGCTCTAATAGTTTAGTCCATTCGCAATAGCTTTTGACCTTTTCTGAAATATTAAAAGTTACTGAAACTTGTTCAGGAAGTCAATCTATATCACTTGGTTTAAGGTCTTCAGTGTGTTCGTGTTTGAGGTAGAAGACGAGTGGTCAGAGTCTGGCCATAAGGTGATAATTTTAGTAAAAGGGTCTAAGAGACTTCCATAAATAAGAACAAATAAATTAATTATTAGTTGTAGAATTCAATTTTTTTGTAAAGTTTACAATTGTATTAATTTATTATGAAGTAAAATAATAATATAGGCATTGAAATTTAAATTATATTATCTGTAATTCAAATTATAATACCTATATTATTTTATTACATCATATATCATACATCATACATCATACATCATAAATTAACATAATTGTCAACTTTACCAAAAAATTGAATTCTACTACTAATAATCTAAACTGTGCCTTATTAATAGTTCAAAGAGAGAGAACTATTTATTTTCAGATATAACTATACTTGAAATGATCAACGAATAAGATTGAGCGTGTTGAGAAGTCATACTTTTTTAAAGTTTAGAAAGTTTTAACTTCAAAATGATGTCTCGAAATGTCCAAGCCATTATTTTGTAAACAACAAACAAAACTATATATGGACTAAGTTTGATTAAAATATATTATATTGTTTTGTTTTAGAAATGTCTAAAATATATACTATAAAGGGGCGCAGTTACCACATTAATATTTAATCTAAACCCAAGTATGAAAATGTATACCTATACCAAAGTTGACAATTATTTTTATAAAAAGCAGCACAAAAAATATATTAAACATGCCATGTGTATGTTACCCAAAATAAGGAGAAATAAAGTAGAGCGATAAAACTTTTCATTGCTAATTCAAGATAACAGTGTATTTCAAATAATACCTAAAGGAACATTAGTTTCATCGTCGATTTCAAGGAACAAATATTAAGATCAGCAAAAATTCTGTTCGTAAAGCGCTAATATAATATATAATATACATAATATGTTTCAAAATTTTTTGTTCAACTTTCAGCTTTGATTGTAAACAAATTTGCGATGCTTTCAGTACAAAAGTTATAATAATACGTAGCATTAAAAGCTTAATCCTACCTAATTTATTATATAATAGGATTCTGATACGAATTAATACCCTAAAGAACGGACTATTTACCAAAACCAGTGTGAACATTCTTCCATTTCATTGGAATTTATACAAATCATATTAGGTGGGAAATTTAATGGTCGTCCGACACCTAAACTCAGTAGGTATCGTGTTTCTCTACTGAGCTAAAGGCCCTGGGTTCAATTACTGACATGGTCGAAAAATGTATCAGTGGTGAAATGTAGGTTTTCCCTTCCACAGTGATGAATTAACGACCTGGGGCTGGATGTTGTGTCGGTTATAGGTTTAAGTTAGTTCATAAATCGTATGTTGATATAAACAGTCGGTTCAGAAAGTGCACGTTAAATATATTAAATAAATGAAAAGAAAAAACTTTTGTTGTCATTGCACGTGTACATAGCTTTTGGCAAATAGCGCTTTTAGATAAAACTTATAAAAAAATAAAACTCAAGTAGTGTTCCTTGTTCACTTAAAAATATTATTTATCTAACTTGAAAAGTAAGTACTTTTAGGAGAAGTACTTGTATAAAATACTGTGTACCACCATCTGTTCTGTAGTACAAAAGGACATCACCCCCCCCCCTTAAACCCCCCGAACCCCAAATTCTGTCCTGCAAAATAAAGTACATTTGTTCACCCATCCTATATCGGTGATTAAGAGGCCTAAGGGTTAGAATACCTTTGAGTGAGAAGTAAAAATGTGAGATGGAAAATTTTCAATTATTATTTCTGTAAAATAATTTCAACTGATTAAATGGAAAATAATTATCATAACAGTAATAATAATTAGTGGGAGTGATAGTAGTAGTATTAGTAAAGAAACACATGCATCGGTGGCCGCACGATCTAAGGCAATACTCTCTCAATAGACTAAACTGCCGATGACAGGGAGATCGGAGTTCAATCTCCCCCACCCCCACGCATATTCGGATGCAATTCTTCTAAACTCAACCTTCTTCAGCCATAACACATTGACGTGGTTAGTAAATAATCGTATAACCCAAACGGATAGTAAGACGCGGTGCTAAAAAAAGTAGTAAAAAAACAAATGAATGTAAGCCTTTTTAAACACGTTATGTTCATAAATCATACTTCAATTCTGTTGTCATCAATAAGTTAATTAAATAATTTTAAGATTGTCCCGACATATTTTACTCCCCCCTATTCAACGTTGTTGGTATGGATATTATTATAATATAATCCTGTAAATAAGTTTATCTGGTCCAAACAAGTCAAATGGATTGTCTTTTAAGGTGGGAAAATATAGGAGAGATTTTTTAAAAGTTTTTATATCAAAATAATTGTTTGATCAAAATTAAAAAAATATTTCTCCACTAGAAACATAAAACTTTTTTTTTTTTCAAATGGTGATATTAACAGTTCTTTAATATCTTTCCAGAGTGTCAAAAACTATTTGACAATATTTTTTTTTTCTTCATTTAAAAAATGTCTCCTCTAATGCCGCTAGACTCATGATATATATTCCAGAACTGTTGATATCATCATGTGAATAAAACTAAACTCATTTATTTCTACGGGATAAATATTCTATTTATTTCGGCCAGAAAACTATTTTGATATAAAAAATGATATATATATATATACATGTTTGTAGAGCTAAATTAAAATAGTATATATATATATATATATATTCTTTTAATTTAGCTCTACAAAAATGTGTATATATATATATATATATATATAT
>CABFVX010000822.1:120588-138170 GCA_902151425.1 Timema shepardi
TATTATTATTATTATTATTAGCACCGCGTCTTACTACCCGTTCGGGTTATACGCACGTTAATGTGTAATGGTAGGGTGATTGTGAGATGAAATGAAAGACCTACAGTTTAACGTGGAATCCGAACCACGGTGGAGGCCTGGCATTCCCCACATTCACAAGATGTCTTGTCAGAGGTGAAGGAAGGGTTTGTTAATCAGATAAATCTGTGTCGGGACCGAGGATTAAACCCCGGCCGCCAGCATAGAAGTCTGACACCTTACTCCTAGACCGCCAGGTCACCCTGTTATACATAAGTTGACAAATTAGAGTCTAGGTGTTATGCGGTTTATAAAATTCATTTAGAATGTTTTTTATGTCCATTACTGTTACCAGCTTGTGGTTTGGGTCAGTTTTTTTTCCAAGCCATATATTTTTCCCTACCGGCTCGCTAGACCTGTCATAGCTTTATATACCTTATAATCTAACTTACAACTAGGACAGGCACAAAATCCAGTCCCCCGATTGTTAATTCATTACTGTGAAAGTGTAAAGCCACATTCCTCCAATGATACAGTTTTCGGCCATGCCGGGAAACGAAACCGGGACCCTCAGCTCGGTTAACAGACACGCTACCGACTGAGCTAAGGTGTCGGATTCATTTAATAATGTGAGTGTATTAAAGATGTTCGATAAATGGACATGTCCATAATTCCGGGCTATCCAGTTCATAGTTCACACATCATCTGTTCGAGTAAGACGGACATTGAAGTTATTCATTGTAAACAAGCTAATTATCCTCACCGGTAGGTACGCGGACAAAATACATCAATCAGCCTCGTCTAGTCTGATTCTCCGGTGACGGGGAGGTCGGGGTTTGAGTCCTGGGCCAGGTGCACTGAGGGGTGGTTTTTCACTCTATCTTTCCTTTCTCTTTCTTCCTACATATGGTGATGCATTTCTTCCAATCCACACTCCTCGTCACTATCTCTAATATCAAATCGTTAGTAACCCATGTGTCAAATGTTCAACGCAGCCACTCGTCCCGAATTTATCACACATTCACACAAATGGGGTAGGGATGAGAGAAGCTCTACAAGAAATGTATCCACGTTTGCATGAAAAGAGAGTAGATAGCTATTTCTAGATAAGCATCAACAACTACCCGGGATTCGAATCTTGATCACCCTGTCATCAGAAAACCTGGCCAGATGATGTTGACGCCTTGGCCCACATGCCCAAATTTGGAGGTTGCAGGAGATCGCGATGGTCTCGTGAAGATAACTCCTAATTATTCGTATTTAGCCCGTGAGATGGTTTCGTGAAGATAACTCATCATTCATATCTAGCTCGTGAGATGGTCTCGTGAAGATAACTCATAATCACTTATATTTAGTTTTTTCGCAAACGTACGACCAAAATATTTACCCGGGATTCGATCAAACCAAAATGGTAGCTCAGAAAGGTACGTTAATTCTTTTACGAATGTATATTGGGAGTACCTTTTACAAAAATACAGACATATTATAGTTAACATTGATAATATTATATTATTAGTATCGGGGACGTAAGGAAGGGGAAGGGGGTGTTTCAGGGGTTAAAACCCCTTCCTCCCGAATATTTCCTAAGTTTTTAATATGAAGATGGCCTTGTATGAAACTTCAAATAATTTATAGAAAGAGGCATTCACTTTTCAAAAACTTCCCAGGGAAGAACCATTCCAAATAGCTTCTAGAGGCATTTAATTTTCAACAAATTTCCGGAAGAATATCACTCACTATAAATAGCTTCTAATGCATACGATTTTTAAAAATAATACCCATAAGGGCCACTCTAAATAGCTTCTATATGAATAAAATAGAAAGAATTTGCTCAAGTGAGGGTCCCTTGAATTAGATTTTAAAAGCATTCAATTTTCAAAAATGTGTTAGGGGAGACCATTTACAATCGCTTATAAATACATATAATTAAAAGAAAAATCCAGGCGAGGACACGCTAAATAGCTTCTAAAGGCATCTAATTTTTGAAAGAAAATAAATAAATTGAAAATCTATCTAAATATCTTCTAGGGAATTCCAAATTATAAAATATATATATTCTTGATGAAGACCTTTTCAAATAGATTATAGGGGATCTAATCTTTACAAACAATTAATTTTGGTGAGAACTTTTAAAAATAGCCCTTAGAATCTCAAACATTCTCAATAATTTGCCGAAGGAGAGCGATTCCTAATAGCCTTTAAGAGTATCAAAATTAAAATAAATAAATGGAGTGGGCACTATTTTAAATAGGTGTTAAAAGATTATAATTTTCTAACGTTAATTGAGGAAAAGAAGGGTAGACATTCCCTAAAAAGACGTGTTTTTTTACTTACCCCCCCCCCTCCTCTATTCCTATATAAATGAATTTCCACAACTATTGCATAAAATAACAATAACATAGGATTTATTAGTTAGATTTAACATCATGTCATAGACTTACTATTTTGAATCCCCCTCCCCAATTAAATCCTTCATAAACCCATGAATTATATATATTTTTTTTAGTTATTGGTAATAATTATCAAAAGTAACAGCTGCAGATCATATAATTTGACGTATGAATACGTGACTAAAGTAAATATAGCTTTTACAGCTGTCATATAAGTCCTTTCCATTGAAAACCATACTCTGGCATAGTGCTTACAAACTCTAATAATCCCCTTTTACTTTGTTATAGCCAAACAAACAGCTATATAAACCATTATAAAATCCAAGCGGAAATTTTAAACTAATTATAATAGAAATAGAAATTAAAAGTTGGGAATTAAAGTTCTATAAAAGGCTTTTGAAAAAAAAAAGTACTTTAACGATTTTTAGTTGTAAGCCATTCACCCACGTAGCAATAGTATATTAAATGGCTTAAAGCCATATTAAAACAAATACAATTGCGTTTAAATTGCGTGATTTGACTCTAATCTCAAATATGATATCATTAGTAGGAATTTACTCAGTATTATACGTAGTCTAATTTAGATATAACTTTTAAAAAGGTCCGTTCTAACTGTTATTAAAATTATGTTCACATACGTATACGTAAAGGAACGATATCTGCCTATGTCACTACTCATAGATTAATATCAATACCAATTAATGTTCAAGTAATGAGGACGGAGAAGGAGAGGATGTCGAAGAAGATGATGGAGATGAAGAGTGTAGGGAAAAGACCATAAGGGAGGCCAATAAAAGATGGTAGGAGCAGATAGCAGAAAGTGTGCAGATGAGAGGAGATGAATAGAAACAATTAAAAGAGGAACAATGGTAGACGGATAGAGGTGGATGGCGGCATTTTACTAAACTTACTCGGACACAGGCTGGAAACGGTTGATGACCTATTAAATAATAGTAATAAAGTGAAATTTTATTAATGTACCATAAAAAAGGTGTGCGTTATAAAAAAGTTGCTTCCTCCTATAATACTATTTTGTATTAAACATGATCTTGCATATCTATTTATTTAAATAAAATTGAAATACCTATGGTACACAAATTAAGAGTACTAACGTAGCCCCATGACTTCTTTGGTGCTGACTGACAGCTCACAACTGACAGCTAAAAGCTTTGAAAAGTTACCAGAAAAAATTATGTATCCCTACGCCGAACCATATGATCTGCAAAAACATGTGATAAGCAGCTGTCACTTCTGAAGGTCAAAATTTAGGTATTACACCTACATGTTGACTGTCAGAAGTCAGCTGTGAGCTGTCAGTCGGCACCAAAGAAGCCATGGGGCTGCTGTAGGTATTTTTCTAATGAATATAATTCCTCGTAGACCACGTCTTACTACCCATCCAGCTATCCTTATATTTACTTTTATTAATGGGTCAGACCGAGTAAGTATAATTTAGACTAAATGTACCCACATTTGAGTCAGGGGAAGGTGGTAAATAATTTATAAGGAAAACACCTAAGTACAAACGATCTAATCCCATCAATATAAAATAATATAAAACCAATTTTACTCCGCTATATCCGTTTTCCCCGATAGGGTGCGATGGTTCTTACATTCTCGCGATCCCTAAGAGAAAGAAAATATGTTTATCAAAAGATCAAACTTGATATAAGATGGATTTATAGCTTTTATGACCCTCTGAACGCGATTTTTTTTAATGCAATGGCGTCTGTCTGTTACTAGGACTAGAGCCGGAACTACCATATCAATCAGGCTAAAACTTGGTATCTGATGTTTTTATAAAATTGTCCAGACTTATTTTTTAAAATATCTATCCAATCCTATATAAAAAAAGTTAATTTACTTAAGAGTGAAAATAAAAATAAAAAATATTTTCACAAAATCGGCTTTGAAAGATTTTGATACAAAAATTCGTATTTAAGCATCGTTTAATATTATAAACAAAATGATGCATCTCATTATGCCATGAAAACGAACCCAACTATACTTTAAATAAGAGTGAATTTCAAAATTTTGATTCTATCTCCACAAATCTTCGAGATAAGAAAAAAAAAGGTATGATTTAAAAGTAGCAGGACTCTTAAAACCAAGCAACTTTATTTGGAATATTATTTTATAAAATCAATTGTGACTTGGCGGTCTAGGGGTAATGTGTCAGGCCTTTGTGCTGGGGGTCCAGTGTTCAATCCACGGCCCCGTCACAGCTTTATCCGATTGCCAAACCCTTCTTTCAACTCTGACAAGACCTGTATTAATCACAACTTGTGAATGTGGGGAATTTCAGGCCTCCACCATGGTTCGGATCCCACGTTAAACTGTAGGCCCTTAATTTCATCTCGCAATCACCCTCCCATTACACATTAGCGTAAGTACGTATAGCCCGAACGGGTGGTAGTAGTAATAATAATAGTATAAAATCAGTATTTTACAAGTTATAGGAAAATATATTTTTTGTAAATTAGGAGTTTAGAATGCAAATAACCAATAATATGTTTCTGTTACACTGTATATTAGTTCATGTTTGTTGTTCCTCATTATGTTTCTATAACAATACATTTTATTTCGTTTCACAGTATTTTAAAAATTATTAAATATTTATATAAAGGGGCGAGAAAGTATACTATGCGCGGTGCACCGTACCACTTATTTTGAGTAATGACGACCATGACAGAGGAATCAAAACCAGGATCTATGGCTCTGCGCCGAGGATATGATCAACGACGAGTGAGCCAAAGAAAGACCAGGATATTTCAATAGTAGGGCAGTAAAGTTTACACCAGTCGGCCTCATCGTATAGTGGTCAGTGCACCTGGCTATGAGCCTCGTAGTTCTGGGTTAGATTCCCAGCTGGTACTTTGGGTATTTTTCCCGAAAGGTGAATCACCCCAACAGTCACCAGGGTTTGTTTAAATAGGCTTGATTTAGGTTTAAATGTTTCCAATGGTTCCACACCCTTTTATACCCACTATCACCATCACCTCATCTCACCGGGTCATGGAAAGAGCATCCACGGAAAGAATGTACGATTAGTACATTTAGGCCTCCGCGTCCCCTGGGCAAAGGTACGTTAGTACTGATTAATCTTCCAGCAACTGGGCTAAGAATCACGTAGCCATGACTCACAATTTAAAAATATTGTCGAAACTCAAATTTCTAATTTAGATTCCTGAGCCTATACTAAATATATATATTTATTTCCAAATCAATTGTACTTCATACCGATAGGCAATCGGACAAAATATCGTCTTATCTGATCTTGTTGCCCGTCGAGAGTAAGTTTTTTTATCCCCGCTTCATACTACCTGTTCAGGCTATACGCAAATATGATAATTACTCTAATGAGGTAAGGATGAGGAAGGAATCATTTTAAAGGTAATCTACCAGCATTCACGTGGAAAGACAGTGAATAAACCATTTAGGAAAAACCACCCTCAGTACACCCGACCGGTATTCGAACCTCGATTTTTTCGTCAGCAGTAAGCCTGTCTATCACAGTCCATCCGGGTTTAAATAAGATTTTTTTTAAATTGTTTCATATTCTCCCTCAACGCAAATACGGGCACAATTATTTTAAAATATATCTTCCTCATCTAAACCCATTTATCGTAAACATGCTGATAGCCCAAACGGATTAGTGGTAAGTCACGGGAAAATGGTCACTTGGTATAAATATATGTAGAGGTTAAATTAGTCTTGTTTGTCGGCGATGGTGACGTTGGGGTTGTAATCCCGGTTGATTGTATCGAGTTGAGTTTTATAAAATATATTTATTTTCTCACGTCCATACAAAGTTTCTCTAAATTTATTTATACCCAGCTTATCCGTACCAAATTTTATTATTATTTAGCACCGCGTCTTACTACCCATTCGGGTTATACACTTTAAATACTAATTACTCTAATGGATTATGAATTGGGAAGGTTGAATTATAGGAAGTGAACCCGAATTTGCGTGGAGGGAGAGTGGAAAACCATATATGAAAAACCACCCCAGTTCAACTGACCGAGATTCGAACCTCNCGAGATTCGAACCTCGATCTCCCCGTCCTCGGCAGTCGAGCTCAACACGACTAGCGCGTTAGCCAACTACGCCACCGAGGCGGGTTCGTACCAAATTAAAATATTTAATAGCCTGAACGGATAGTGATGAAAATAAAAATGGAATCGCGTTAGGAAGTTAGGTTTAAAAAAAATAAACTCAGTGTAGTAAATATTGGAAAAATGTAATTATAACTTTTTTTTAGTATTAATACTATCTGAAAATTGAGAGCTGCAGATGCTATGGTTTGACGTACGGATATATAAATAAAATCCCTTTTTATGGTGTTAACTTTTGAAACTTTCACAAACCTTAATTTGCATTCCCAATTTGACCGGTTGCTTTAAAGTGTCCACGATAAAAACCGTTTTAAAATAATGTTATATGCAAAACTCTGGGTACAATGTTATCGAGGATAACCCACGCAAATCCAAAGGTCTCAAATCCCAGTATTTTGAAAAATAATAAATTTGATTGCTTGATTTCAAACCGATGTTGATTTATGAGAGCAAAACTACATACTAATATAATTAAAAAAACAGTAATAATGGGCCTACTGTTAATAATAATATTTAGCACTGCGTCTTACTACCCGTTCGGGTTATACGCTTTAAGTACTAATTACTCTAATGGATTAGGAATTGGGAAGGTTGAATTAGAGGAAGTGAACCCACATTTGCGTGGAGAGAGAGAGTGGAAAACCATTTAGAAACCCCCCCTTCACCCGACAGAGATTCGAATCTTGATCTCTCCGTCCTCGACAGTCGAGCTCAACACGACAAGCGCGTTAGCCAACTACGCCACCGAGGCGGGTGCCTACTGTTATTATTATCCAGTGAGTAATCATATATGTACTAGTGGACACGCAAAATAAATGTCAAGGTAATATAAACTTGAATATTTTGATGAAATCCTTGTATATTCTAATCTAAAGCGGTTTGCAGATGACAGAGAGGTTAGAGTTCAGATAATTACCAGGTAAGTTGAATTTTTTTTTTCATGAATGGTTTGCTATTCTCCCTCCACACAAAGAAAAAAAGTTGTGACAATTTTTTTAATTTAAAAAATAGATATATTTATGAACTACACTTTTTATTACTTTCTAACATTTAATTATTATTTGCTGCACATTTTATTGCCAGTAAAGAATAAAATCACTGTTGTGAATAAAGGTAAAATTAGAATCTAGAGATAGAGAGATAACTGGTTTTCTAACGCTTATTTTTTAATTCGTGTGCGTTCTACCGAAATCTTCCCACCTTCTAAAACCGCTCAAGACCTCTTAATTAAACGCTCCCTTTACTTCCCTCAACCCCCAAACCATCTGACCTTCCGAGAGGATCCCATAAGTGAAACCAATTTACATTCTCTTTGTAAAAAAAAAAAGTAGAGATAAAGAGGTTGTACCACCAAATGTTTTTAAACAACAGACGGTTTAGTGAGAAAGATTTTATTTATTTAAATTGGTGTGTATGGGAAACTATACGAATATATAAAATGCAATACTTCAAGACGTAGATATATTTATCACGCCTATTGAAAATAAAATGGTGCGCTAAATCCCTTTAAGGTAAATACATAGAAGAGCAGTTTTAGTTAATGCCTTGTACTGTACCTGATTATGAACAAGAATCAAGGTACTATCGGCAGATTTTTTTTTTTTACTGCACCGCATTTTACTACTCGTCAGGGCTATAAGCATATGTACTATTTGCGCCAATTTATTGGGGATTAGTAGATTGGAAT
Organism: Timema shepardi; assembly: GCA_902151425.1. Taxonomy (NCBI): domain Eukaryota; kingdom Metazoa; phylum Arthropoda; class Insecta; order Phasmatodea; family Timematidae; genus Timema; species Timema shepardi. The sequence goes on from CABFVX010000822.1 coordinate 128,802, forward strand.
GTTAGAAGAACTGTACCCACATTTGCTTAGAGAGAAAGTGGGATAAACTATTTAGAAGAAAAATTCTAATTTCCTGGTTATAGGCAACACGGCTCAACGCGAGAGTGACGCTTTAAACCATTCGACCCCCGATGAGACCCACTTCAGTGGCCTTATGGTCTAAGGCATCACTATCACACAATAGACTCCACTGAGAATGGGGTCCGAACCCTGGTCGGGTGTACTGAGGGTGGTTTTACCCTATTCCTCCATGAAAATGTGGGTACACCTCATCTAAACTAAACCTTACCTCTCCCTAATATATTAGAGTAACTAGTACATATGCGTAAAACCCAAACTGATTACGCGGTGCCCCCCTCGCCCCCCCCCTCTCCCAAAAAAAGATGATGCTCAAAAAACAACAGTTAAGACAATGACTTGATGTGTTGCGTCAATGAATATATATTCTGGAGGTTCTCTGTTTGAATCCTAAAGAGTACAAACATTTTTTTCTATAAATTAGGGTATGTCTCATATCTCTAATTGGTAAATTAACTATCTGTGTTATTTATTAGAGAGCGCGGGTTATATATAAAGTCACGTTTTTTTAAAGTTTTTTTTTTAAGAGAACAAAATCTTTACCAGCCGTACAGGCTATCTTCATATTTACGCTAATTGAATAAGAAAGAGGAGGGTTGCTTTCGTTATGTTGGTAGAAGACTCACTCGACCCCTCGAAGAAAGGAGAATTGTGGTCGTCAAACTAATCGAAATCTAGGTCATGATAAAAGTCGACATTTCATGACCCCCTTGTAACAGAAAATGTTGTTTAAGCGATGCCGTCTGTCTGTATCTCCGTCTAGAGCTGAAACAATTTTACCAATCGGGCTAAAACTTGGTATCTTGGGTTTTAATAAGTTTCCTCTGGGGATTTTTTTAGAATTAAATATCCATCCCTTAAAATTAAGGGTAGTTTACTGAAGGTAAAAAAAAGATTAAAAAATCAATCTTATCAAAATTCGCTCTTAAGAGTTTTATTAAATATTGTATCTAGAGGCACAGTTTAACGTTTAAATTTTTTTTTATGGCAATCCTCATTTTCTCATGAAACTTACTTTGAAGGTTTTATTTGACTTAGTAGAAATTTACAATTTAGATCATATCTCCGCAACTAGTTCCGATATGAAATAACTTATCATCCTAATGTCGTAGTACTATTAAAATTATAAATCTTTTTAATGAAACATATTTTTCTAAAACCAATAGTTTTTGAGTTATAGGAAAATACATACTTATATTTTTATGGCAATCTTTAAAAATTGAGATCGATTATTATGCTCGTTGGTGGACGGAGATGTTTCGCTCTATTCAACGTTTCTGTATCTGGGTATATTATTTAATTTACGCTGATCGGTGGAGTGTCTCTGTAAGAATGTATACTTTTTCGTTTCACAAACCTTACGAGTTTTGAATAAATGTATATTTTAATATAAGTTGTATAGTATATATTTAAATATTTATATATATACATAATATATGCAGCGTACTATTTATTTAAAAAAAAAGTCACGGTGTCTCAATAACCTGTCTGGGATATCCGCATTTGTTTACTCTATTGGGGTAGTAAACAGTAAAGATAAATAGTGGGCAAACATACCCACACGTATTTGTTTGGAGGGAGAAAACACCTTGAACATATCAGGCAGGGATTCGAGCCCCAAATCTTCCAGTCAACGACAAATCGGATTAGACTTGCTCGACGTAAATCCAGCGCGCCAACCGATAAGGGTGGCTTAAAAACTTATCAGTTTGAGTTTTAGGTGGTGGAACAAGAGCAAAATAAAATTTCATCTTTGTTTACCGACAACCCCACTGACCCCGTCATGAAGATAGACACGTTCGAAACTTGGGCTGCATGCCCTTGCCAAGTCTCAAAACAAAATTAAGTATGAAAACAAAACTTTCAAAGATTTAAAATATTAATATTAATGGTATAAAACTCAAAATACACGAAATATTTTTTATTAAAGTTTTTAATTGTGGATGTGAAACGTTATCTTCTATAATACATGATGAAAATCAAATTAGGTTATTCGAACACAAGGTGCTTAGGAGGATATTTTGGTCCAAAAAGGGATGAGGTTACCGAGCGAGGAGTGTAGAAAGTTACATAATGATAGCATACCTGTACTCATCACAATACCTTATCAGGATAGTCAGTTGAACATTACTATAGATATTAAAATCACTTTCAAAAGTAAAAACAGAGCCTCAAAAATCATTGTGACCTCACTCGAAACATGACAAGACCCCCAGGTCGGCGACAAATGGTATATGCCCTTTACATTAAAAGCTTTTACAAGCATAAGACTATATTATTGTTATTATTATTATTATCATCACTGCGTCTTACTTCCCGTTCGGGTTATACGCACTTACGCTAATGTGTAATGGTAGGGTGATTGGGAGATGAAATGGAGGACCTACAGTTTAGCGTGGAATCCGGACCACGGTGGAGGCCTGGCATTCCTCACATTCACAAGATGGCTTGTCAGAGGTGAAGGAAGGGTTTGGTAATCAGATAAATCTTTGCCGGGACCGAGGATTGAGCCCCGGCCGCCAGCATAGAAGTCTGACACCTTACCCCTAGACCGCCAGGTCACCCTGGCAAAGGAAAAAGTATGAAATTTCTTTGTTTACTATTGAGTCGAAATTAAAATTATTTTCTGAGATAATCCGTCATAGCTTTATATACTTCTTGATTTAAAATAAAAAACACATACACCGGATTTTTCAAGAGAAGCGAACTTCCCGCCAACTGTATTAAAAACAGCGGTAGTCACTCGTTGGAAGCACAGGGTATACCATACATGTGGTGTGAAGAAATCCTACTAAAGCTGTCGATATATTGTACTCGTGGAACTTTTTGACAGCTCCATCAATTGTAAGAACTCATAGAACATCCTCCGAATAACTGTCAAGGGTTCAAATCCTGATCGCCTCGTCATCGATGACGGCTTAGCTCTATTTAAATTCAACAAACAAACAATACTACTACTACAATAAAGACGGCTTTATATAATTATATTAATCATCAAACATATTCTCTACAATGCCAAATTTGATAAAGGCAGCCCTTATATTACAAAAAAAATATATTGATGCGCTAATTTTTCCTTTAAAATTTAATTTGCTTCAGTTATTTAAAAAATTAAAGTGTAATGAATGTTTAAATTATAAAATTCCAGGTTTTATTCTGCTCTAACAAATTGACCAAAAATATGTAAAGTACAAATTTGTCCGATACCTTGTGTGTGTGAGTGTAGGTATAATTTTATTTTCAGAATATTTAAATGGTTAAAAGACTTGAAACAAAAGCCTTCTCCTATCTCTCTTTGTCTCCATTTCATCTCAGAGGTTTGATTGGTTGCTGGATACGCCAATGATGTACGGCTTTAAAAGTTTCCCTCAACAACCTAGATATTCTTTTATTAAAAATAAATTGTTCACCGAATATTCAAGTGTTATATCTACACTTTAAAGGAAAAATAAATTATAAAATATTTATTTTTATAAGTAACTTTTGAATCCTGATTTATCTTACAGACAAACATTTTCAAATTCATCTAACGAGCTCCCAATTCCGCAAACTCACTAATGAAAGAAATAAACCGTGGGTGAACTTATGACTTAAGTCATTAGATCTTTTTTTTTAAAAAAGGCACCATATCTTATTGGCAAGGAGAAGGAAAGGTGGGGGTAGGGGTAGGCCTGGCTCTTTATATTGAAATTAGGACTAAGTTTTCAGCGCCCAGTCTCTGCATCCATCAATCACTGCAGGTTCCAAAGTTAAACAATGCATCCGGTGCAAGTTACCCTTTTGGAAGTAGCCTCTCTTTCTAACTACCCATCAATCATAAACACATCCAATTAAGTTGTAACTGATACTGTGCCAAGGATATTAACAAAGATATTTATTAAAAAAATTAAAACATCGTTTAATGAGTAAAGTGTATGTAGAGCAAATCTGTTTAATAGATTATAAAGTTTATTTTTAATGCACTCCAATATATAGATATATCATTATGAGGCATTCTTTACTAGACATGCGAATTATTTAAATGCATGATTATATATATATATAGAGAGAGATATCAACTTAATGCATACTTTCCTAGGCTTGTATATTAATTTTTAATATCACCCATCAAGCTAGGTCTATGAAGTAAAAAAAATTTAAATCATTTGAAAATCTAATGGGTTATTTTTTATTAGTGTTTGTGTTTACAAGTCTAATAATTTTACCAACGAAATATTCTACTTATATTTTCAAACAAATCGTCACACATATTATTCGATATATGTCATGGTTTTTTGGCAAGCTAGTTTTTCTTCGTGAAAATCACTCAACGAATAATTATGAACATCTCTGTTTTGGGACTTAAAGCAATAGCAATAAAATACAGAAACGTTTACTAATAACGTTTTAACATTTTACTTCTTTGTATATTTCTATGAAATGTGGTTCAGATAAAACACTTTCACACACCGTTTAATCTGCACCTACATATTTAGTCAATTAACCCTCAATGATATTATCACTAATTAAATTATAGAGTTGAGGATATTGATACATAACGTGATAGAAACAATCTGGACCCGATATTAGTTACTCTTCAAGGTCGAAATAAGTAAACTTAACACAATCACGTGTGGTAATATTAATATATCCATCAGTCATTCTGACACCTTCTGACGTAAGTGGCACTTAGTAACCAATTGCCTTGTGGCGGGAGTCAGCCATTATCGTTTAAAGGGAAGCTAAATAGGTATATCCTTTATTTATCTACTAAAATTAATTTACATACAAACTAATGTCTCCCAATAAACATCTAGAATCGTATAAAAAAAATTAATAATGTAAATAAAATGCATTGAAATCTACACTAATATTATAAAGAGGAAAGATTCGATTTTTTGTTTGTAATGGATAAACTCAAAAACTACTGGACCTATTTTAAAAATTCTTTCACCAATATAAAGCTACATTATCAGCGAGTAATTTAGGCTATATTTTATTTTGAAAATTAAATTTATTCCTTATAAAAATGTCGATAGTCACTCATATTTTATAGTAGAGTATATGATGATTCTTCAATATGTGGGTTGAAAATAATGCGGGGGGAGGGGAGAGGATATAGTATATAATATACATTTGTTAGATAAAGTCTTTGGTATTAATTCGTCAGAGCTAACATAATTCAGCGAAATTTTTAAAATGCTGTTTTGAGTCCCGATTTAAATGTGCAAATGGTTTAAAATGACTCATCTCTTTGTTATCATTTCCCTGGCAGATGTACCCGCGTTTTAGGGGGTGACACCTCAACGAATTACGTGGCTACCCCGTGAAACGCTTTTCATTGATTCAAACCGACAGACAAAATATATCTTCATTTTATTTCTTCAAACACAGTTTTTAGTAAATTTAAAAAACTAATCAAAAAATGTAAATTCCAGTTTTGAGGTGGACATGTTTGTGCAAAGAGGCTACTAATTTTAAAATTTCAACCCTCTTGCGTGTGGTAGTTATCGCGCAATGCTCGCGACAGACATTACTATTAATTTTAAAATTTCAACTCTCATATGCGTGTGGTAGATACCGCGTAATGCTCGCGACAGACAATTACTATTAATTTTAAAATTTCAACTCTCTTGCGTGTGGTAGATACCGCGAAATGTTCGTGACAGACATACTGCTCATTTTATTAATATAGATTTGTTACATATAAGTTCGTAAAGGGGGTTTGAGTGACGTATCAAAATAGTAAGTACATTTTATATGAATTACATTTAAATAAGTTCACATCACACACGTTTGTGTTTGGTTTACCGCACTCTTACGACCCATCAGGGATATTAGATTCCAACTATACAAATGAGCTAGAGATGAGTAAGGTAACAATTAGATTGACTGTACCCACATTTGCATGGAAAGAGAGTAATATACAATCTATAAAAAAAAACACCCTCAGTATACCCTGACAAGATTCAAACTCCAACCTTATATGACACCAAAAAAAAACATGCAAGATTATATTGGCGTTTAATCCGCGTGCCCACCGATGCACGTTATTGATTTTTGGTGGAATCAATAATAATTATAATATGTATTGTTACCCACCTCGGTGGCCGTATGGTCTAAGGCGTCATTATCACGGTAGACTAGACTGCCGAGGACGGGGATATCGAGGTTCGAATACCGATCGGGTGCACTGTACTGAGGGTGTATCTTTCTGAAAGGTTTTTCACTCTCCCTCCACGCAAATTCGAGTACACTATATATATATATATATACATATATATATATATTACTTATCATCCTTAAAATCATAAGCGTAGTTAATACATATTTATATAACTAACGATTAGTGAGACGCGGTATATAAACTATAAGTATATATGTTGCTTTTACTGTAAATATCATGGTCTATTTTATCATAAATTGATTGTGCGTTTTTTCTTATAACATAAAATGAAGTTTTAATTTGATTTATAATAAAGTAAGATACTAAAAAAAGTGATAGCCAACCTAATAACTCGATGAGTTTTCGCTGAAACCTAACTTCCCTTTAAATTCTCTCCACTAATTTTGATTCAGTGAAGGACAGGCGGAGGAAATCTGGTTAAGTCTCGACGGTAGAGAGTCGTACCGCCAAAGGCCTCGGCTTGCATATCTTAGAGCGAATTTGGTTTTAAGCAGAGATACATTATGTGACACACTAACCGGATACAGGCTAATCTAATTACCCAGAGTAATTATCATTCCCGTTCATCAACTAGAACTGATAGCGAAAATCGAGTTAAAACGGGAGACACCGCCAAAACGTCAGACGGATCAACTTAAGATAAAGAGTGTTATCTTAGCGCGGAAAATAAATAATAATAATAATTATTATTATTATTATTAGCACCGCGTCTTACTACCCGTTCGGTTTACACCCACTTACGCTAATGTGTAATGGTAGGGTGATTGTGAAATGAAATGGAGGACCTACAGTTTAACGTGGAATCCGAACCACGGTGGAGGCCTGGCATTCCTCACATTAACAAGATGTCGTGTCAGAGGTGAAGGAAGGGTTTGGTAATCAGATAAATCTTTGCCGGGACCGAGGATTGAACCCCGGCCGCCAGCATAGAAGTCAGACACCTTACCCCTAGACCGCCAGGTCGCCCCGGAAAATAAAGAAGTTATTGTTTGCACAGAGATCAAATTGATTTCATTGGATAGGGGAGGAAGCTAACTTTTCCCTTGGAAATTAACGGTTAATCAATTAAGGTCAATCTTACTTTCACTTGTCAGTCTTGGTGGTCTAGGGGTAAAGTACTTACCACAAAAGCAGATTTTCGTGGGTGCAAACCCAGCCGAGGTGAACGGATCAGTCTTAAATAATAAAAAAATAATTGGGGCAGTGGGGGTCAATCTTATTAATGTGTAACCTTTCCTTGACACAGTCATTGTTTTGACTGTAATTTCATTTTACATAAACATTATATATTTGTTTGCTTTTGGCGTTTAGCTATTTTCAAATAAATATTTGTACCAATATAAATTAAATACAGTGCCATGTTTTTAAAGGCCACATTCCTTTTATTTTATTCATTCCTCTTTCTTTTTTTTTTTGCTCTATTATAATGGGTTTATCATCTAATTGGTTAAAATAGCACTTATTTGGGGCAGTCATTTTTAATTAAGCTTATATGTTCTAGCCCCGATGTATGCCGATTTAAAAGGTGGCGATATAGAGAACGCGAGAAAATAATAGTTTGTGTTATTTGCAGTTTTTATATATAAACTTTTTTTGGTCAAAATAAATCAAATATTTCTTATATTTAAACATAAAGAGTTTAAGTTTATTCAATTGGTGATATCAACAGTTGTTTAGTATCTGTCATGAGCATAGCGGAATTAGATGATTTAACTTTTTAAATAAAGACAAAAAGTTGTCATTAAATTCCAGGACATCTTTGACAGATATTCAAGAAATGTTGAAGAAAATTAAACACAGCCTGTCTTGTGAGTGCGTATCCGACAAGTTGGTGTTACTGGTTGTAGACTGGCCACTACTGATACAACTCACTGTCATCAAAGTCAGGACCGCCCTTGAGGGGAGGGGGGAAAGGGGGTTGTAAACGGTGCAGCTCCACAGGGCCCCACGCTTACTTGGATGACGGAGGGGGAAAAACAAGTTGGGAAGGGAAATTTTTCCTTTGCGCGCGCCTAAATTCTATGCAACTTGTTGTACACGCATGCTTGCAAAGCCTTGCTCTCCCGGCGCTGTACGCTGAAACTTTGAACACAAGATAGCGGTATTGGCATTGTTTTCCGGATGTAAGTGTTCGGGGACTTTGTATTACTTTTGGTTCAAACAAGCTATATGTGCAATTTGGACATTGAGTTTCCGAACACCGTGTATATGCTTCCTGTATAGACGATCTAGAAAATATTGTCAGTATGTAAATCAAATAGAAACGTTACTAAACCTTCCTTCACCTCTGACGAGACATCTTGTAAATGTGGGGAATGCCAGGCCTCCACCGTGGTTCGGATCCCACGTTAAACTGTAGGTCCTCCATTTTCATCTCATCATCACCCTGCCATTACACATTAGCGTAAGTGCGTATAACCCGAAAGGGTAGTAAGACGCGGTAATAATAATAATAATAATAATAATAATAATAATAATAATAATAATAAATTAAAAACGTAATCATGTAATTTAATTTATTGAACGAGGGACTCGAATTCTTCGTTTTAACTCCACCTATTTGCATTTATTTGCGTGTTTGTGTCTCACGATACTCTTTGAACGCATTAACCTATTTAATTCAAACTTAGCACAGTTGTTTTTTGTTATTTCTATTCAGATAAAGTTTGTTGGCGAGTAAAATAGAAAAAAGTGTTAGGGTGAAATTAAATTTTACGCATATAGAAACACTGCTTCTAGCATTGGTTATTACATGTAGGTCTACACACCTTTTAGGGCATTTCCTGATCATTTATGCGGCTGATAATTGGTATATAGGTGCAAACTACTGTAATGATATTAAAACAAAATTAAGTACTGGGTGTCCCGCAAACTGAGTCTTCCAAAGACCTCCACGCTTGTTATTATTATTATTATTATTATTATTAGCACCGTGTCTTACTACCCGTTCGGGTTATACGCACTTACGCTAATGTGTAATGGTAGGGGTGATTGTGAGATGAATTGGAAGACCTACAGTTTAACGTGTAATCCGAACCACGGTGGAGGCCTGACATTCCCCACATTCACAAGATGTCTTGTCAGAGGTGAAGGAAGGGTTTGGTAATCAGATAAATCTGTGCCGG
>CABFVX010000822.1:146699-168636 GCA_902151425.1 Timema shepardi
CACATTCACAAGATGTCTTGTCAGAGGTGAAGGAAGGGTTTGGTAATCAGATAAATCTGTGCCAAGACCGAGGATTGAACCCCGGCCGCCAGCACAGAAGTCTGACACCTTACCCCTAGACCACCAGGTCACCGACCCCGAGTGGATAGTTAAAGACATGCTTCATAAACTAAGGCATAGAATATATTCAAGCAAACATGTTTATATTGTACGTGACCCACGAAGAATTCAGAGTTTTTGAAAATGGCCCTTCGAATGGTTCGGCACAGCATCTTACTACCCGTTCGGGATATACACCTGTGAAATAATTACGCTAATGGTTTTAGTGGATAAGAATGTTATATTTAGAGGAAGTGTACCCATATTTGCATGGAAAGAGAGAATAATTTATTTTACAACCACCTCAGTACACCCGACCAAGTTACGAACCTTGATCTAATCATCGGCAGTTTAGTCTACCGCGAGGGTAGCGCATTATACCATGCGACCACCGAATCGGGTAACAAATAGTTACACAGATCAAAATGAATTTAGTAAAACTTAACCTTACCCGGTGCACCCAGATGCAAATTTAGGCAATAATTTTAAGGGAATAAATAAAAAAGAAATATGCAGTTTATTTCCTTGCTTACTCATTTTAATTGATGTACGATAAGAGAGAAAGGCCAGAGATAATCACCTAGCATGTTTTGGTAATAAAGAAGTAAAGGATTCACATAGTTAATATTCTGCGAACATACAGTGGTTTGTTTTTTACGGTGTCCGTACTCATCATAAAAAAATAACTTTAGGGATGGGGTTGGGGAAAGGGGCAGCGGGAAGGAAGATTAATATATAAAATGTAGGCCCGATTGAATTTTCTTTTGAGTGAGTAACTAAAACCATGATGACCTGGTGGCCTAGGGTGTAAGGTGTCGGACTTCTGTTCTTGGGGTCCAGGGTTCAATCCTTGGTCCCGGCACAGATTTATCTGATTACCAAACCCTTCCTTCACCTCTAACAAGACATCTTGTGAATGTGGGGAATGCCAGGCCTCCTCCGTGGTTCGGATTCCACGTTAAACTGTAGGTCCTCCATTTCGTCTCACAATCACCCTTTCATTACACATTAGCGTAAGTGCGTATGACCCGAACGGGTAGTAAGACGCGGTGCTAATAATAATAATACATATAAGCAGCATACAATACCTTGACTATCCCTTAAAATATCATTCAAATGGGATCTCAAAATATATACACTCTTACAATATAGAAGACTGCTGTTAAGCCACACATAATCTTCAAGTAAAACGAAATAAAGAAATAAGGCTGCAGCAACGTCTTAAAATGGTTTAGTGAATTTTAGAAAAAGGAATATCATCATGGCCAATTAAGTGCATTTGTCGTTAAAATAGAAAATTTTATTTAGAGATCATAAAGAGGTAACAGAAAGGGATACTCTGAAAATAATGAGAAATTTAAATTCTGTAATTAAATTAACACAATCGACATTGCACCGTCCTAGAGAGGCTGTAAGATCAATATATCCTGGATATCTAAAGAGTGATTGGTGATTATTTGTTTCATTTGAAAACTCAACTTGATAAGATAGTAATACAACCACGTCCTTTTATTACATATCAATATATATGTCACCGTTCGGCTGTTGCCCGACACAGAATATCCACCTTGATTGTAATGCCAAGCTAGGTCATCTGCGAAAGGGCTGATTTGTTGTTTGAGTACTGAGTCATTGTCATGACTCTTAACCTCGCGAATGAACTTATAACCTGATGAAATGGAACCAGTGAAATGAGCCTGTAGAATGCTACAGGTGTATGATTTTGTAGCCCGACTCAGGGCATCCACCTTGACAGTAATACGAAGCTAGGCCGCCTGCGAAAGGGCTAATATATATATATATATATATAAGGGAGCTGTAGACCAACTAACCAAACATTGGTATCAAACTCTTTATGTTAGTATGCACTTCAGCTGACAACTATGCATCAGGAAAAGAAGTCTACAGTAGACATTAGATTAAGCTTACAGCAATAACCATGAAAATGTCAATTTCTTGTACCCAATTAGGATAAACCTAACATAATTGATTTAACTTCCAAATTAACGTAATTGATTTAACCATGTATTCAATATTCCTATGAAAAAATTGACGTATAATTTTGTTTTTAATGGATTTATTTAAGGTAGCAAACATATTTTTTAACTTATATATAGCATTATTTTAACATAAATACGGTAATTTAAACAATTAAATAACGTAATAATTAATATTAAGTTATAATACAAAACGTACATATACATGAACATTATTAAATAAACATTTCAACACAAATAATTTCTAAAATCCAGTAATAATTGAATTAAATCTGTTTTTCATTTAGAATAAAGATGAATTTAATGATTGATTAACACGGTTTTACTTAATTATCCAAACGCTTTTAGTTAAATTATCACTGACATTGGGCGATGCAAGTCAAACGCTTACAAATTTCAACACATTTGATCTATTAACGAGATATTATTTTCATGATAAAGAGTGTAGTGAGATAACATATTCCAAAACTATTTTAATAAATGCAATCACTAAACTAACAACTAAACCTTATGTATTATATTTACTTTAAGATATGAGTGAAGAATGACCCTGAGCAAGGGACGATTCTTGAATATTTTAGTGGGTAGAACATTGGCATACAAAGCCAAAGGTTCAGGGTTCGATTGCCGTGTCCAGGTGTCATTTTTAAATCTAAAGAATATTATATCTAGATATGTTTATTACCATAATCAACCAAACTAATACTTATGTATTTTATTTTAAAATATCACCTTGATGTGGGAGTAAAAACCAGGACTTTGACTTTGCACATCACCAAATTACTATCAGAACAAGACTTACAAACTAACTAGAATAGACACTTCACCCGGTTCCTCCACCAGAAATTCTCCAATAATTATTTTTTGTCATGCCGGGAATTCAATCATAGGTTTTCTCCCGTAGTAATTGGATCCGCTACTGAAACTATGGTTTCAGACTACCACTAAGCTACCTAGGCTTGTAATTGCGTCGATGCCATGTATTTGACTTATGTTTGTGAATGACACATACTCCTTAACATATATAAATTTCAAAATCTTGTGTGAAGTATTTACTAAAATAAAGATGTATACTGTGAGGAATGAAAAGAATAATATCCTAATTTTTTTATTATTATTATTATTATTATTATCACCTCGTCTTACTACCCGTTCGGATTATACACACTTACGCTAATGTGTAATGGTAGGGTGATTGTGAGATGAAATGAAGGACCTACAGTTTAACGTGGGATCCGAACCACGCTGGAGGCCTGGCATTCACCACATTCACAAGATGTCTTGTCAGAGGTGAAGGAAGGGTTTGGTAATAATATCATAATGTTATTAAATATCGTCACTACGTAAATACATCCGATGCCATAGTTCAGTCAGTACACCTATTGTTTTTTATAGTCCCGTGTTCGATTACCAGTGCAGAATAATAAAAATTCAAATTTGATCTTTCCCACTCCACAGTGAAGAATGCATTGTCATGGGACTGGTTGTTGTGTCTTTCTTATAACTAATTTAGTTTATAAGGCTTGTGTTGATGTAACCAATCGGCTAAGAAAGTGCTAGTTAAATATATAAAATAAATTTTAAAATTAATAAATAATAATAATATTTAGCACCGCGTATTACTAACCGTTCGGGTTATACGCTTTAAGTACTAATTACGCTAATGGATTAGGAATTGGGAAGGTTTAATTAGAGGAAGTGAACCATGAACCCACATTTGCGTGGAGGGAGAGTGGAAAACCATTTAGGAAAAACCAACCCCAGTTCACCCGACCGAGATTCGAACCTCGATATTCCCGTCCTCAGCATTCGAGCTTAACACGACAAGCGCGTTAGCCAACTACACCACCGAGGCGGGTAAAAAATTAATAAAATAACTGACTATAGAAAATTAACATTAAAAAAATCTTTATTCTAAATCATTTAATATTTTTGTAAAGTCATTCCACTAAGTGACACCCACTCTGGTTCCGCATGATCTAAGGTTTCAGATTCACAATATACTGGGATTATTATGATATGGAGATCGGAGTTCAAATCCCATTCTGTATTTTCCCCAAAATGATTTTCCACATTCCATCCATGCAAATGAGGTAAACGTCCTATAAATTCAACCTTTCATAATCCCTAACACTTTAGCGTGATTAGTCATTTATGCGTATATCACGAACGGTTATTAAAACGTTATTCTAGCGATAATTAAAAAAAAAACTAAGTAACATTATGCATTCTAAGCTATTCTAACTTATACTTAACCATAAACTCTTGAGAAAGAGCACGGATATATAGCTTTCCAACTTCGATACCAGACTCGATCATTCCAACTATTAAAGCGCAGATGGTCTACATAAACCGTAACACCGCAAACCAAGTTTGGGCTTTGCTAGGGTAGCCGTGAAATACCCACCGTGACAGTTGCCAACAGTAAACCAAACACACCATAACCTCAGGAATAACTTTATTCCCCGAACATTAACTGGGAAATTACCCTCCCACTCCCCCTCAGGGTAAGTAGCGGAATGAATCGTAAGTAACAGACTTTTTGTGGATGGTTGAGGACGATATTCTTAAGGGCGGTATATTTCTTGTTCTTATTACTATTAGGTGTTCTGTCTTACGAGAGGTATGTTCCTTTTTTTTTATCAGTGAAACTTAGACCTCAAATGCGCCCTGCCCTCTGCCTCCTCCTTAGGCTCCCGAAATTTTATTTTTTCTTTCAAGTTATCAATTATTTGAATCTTCCTTCTTCCTAAGATCCTCTCTCTCTCTAATTTCTTATATGTAATTTTTATTTTAAACTTAAACAAAGCTTTACATCAATCTGCATGGCGTTAGATCACAATCGAGCCATACCAACCAATCGGCTGCCATCTGTTGTCGAGGAAAGTGCCAACGTCTGAGGATAGAGGGTGTAATCTGATCAGCACAACAAACCATCCGGCTGTTAATTTCAGTTTTCTAGACCAGAGCGTCAACTTCTATATTCAAGTAGCTCCACATTTGTCCTCAAGAGTACGAGTTTGATCCTGTTCTAGAGCAACTTCTTCGCAAAAAAAAAAAAAATCCGAAAGCACCGTGGATCGAACCCGGTACTTATGAATCTGCAACCAACAACTCTAAGCACTAGATCACAGAGGCAATATTTACATCAATCAAGTTCACAATATAACTTAACTCAATTAGTTGTGGCCTGACATCTTAGCTCAGTAGGAGGTCTGCCTACCGAGTTAAGGACCCAAAGTTCGGTTCCTGACATGGTCAAAAAAACTGTAATTTGTGAAATATAGTTGCCCTCTTTCACCGTGGTGAATTTAAGGCTGGGGACTGGGTGTTGTGTCAGTTCTAGATACGAGCTAGTTTTAAGTCGTGTACTGATATAATAAGTCGGTTTAGAGAATGCTTGTTAAGTACCCTAAATAAATAGCTTAGTTCTGATGAACAAAAATGTAAAGGAAAAATATTATATTGTGTCAAATTTTATTACTACTATTAAAGTGGGATGGAAGGGAACTTAAAGGACAGTATTTTTGCAGTTTATTTTATATTTGGTTTTGTAAAAAAAAAAAAATTGGGCTAAAAGAAATAAAATAGTTCCATAGTGAACACGTTTAGTTTAATTTTCTACACACATTAATAAAACAAGTTATTGATTATATTTTATTATCATAGAGTTATTTGATGAGAAACTTTTTAGGTTAAGAGAAATGCTATCGCCAAATTCTAAGACGCCCATGGCAAGTGTCCAAGAACTGTTGACTATGTGAAGTAAATTACACCAAAATATTACTGGAAGAATTATATATATCTTATATGTCAAAAAATATATTTTAAGGAATTCAAAAATATTGGCCTCAGCTCGCTTTCTATCCATCCCATATTAAAATTTAAAATTAAGTTTTTCAATGCAATTGAATTGAATTGAAAATAGAAATCTCTTCAAAGAAATAAAACAAAACGCAAGCTCATGTAAATATCTAAATCAAAACATTTCAAATCGATACTAAAGAGATCGAATTTATAATATTAATTTACCAAAATTGATATTTTCAGAATTTTACAATTTAATGTACGAGTTTGTTTGATTTTCTCACATGGTCTTTTTTTTTTAATCATCGCGTCTGACTACCCTACCCGTTTGAACTATCTCAATTTAATAATACTGATTTATACCCAAATAAATGCCAGGTACCTAACATTAGGCCCTATGAGAGGGGTGTGCAGGGGGGTACATCGTACGCAGGCACGGGTGTCTAAAAGGGGCCTGAGAATTTTCTGGAATCTCAGAAAATGTTTGGATATATTGAAGGCTAGCAGCCACATTTCCACTACTAGTACTATTACTAAATTATTATAAGAGGTATAATATAGATTAAATATTTTTTTTTCTCTTTTTCAGATAGAATTGATTAATTTTTTTTAGTCAGGATTAATGGAAAATGGAAGGGGGCCTGGGGAAACCTTGTACCCCCTGTTAAAATTCCTCTTACCATAATATGGTAAATGCATTAAACACCTCCTGTCCACTTCCTCAACTTTTTGGAAAAACTTTTTAATCAACTTATACAACTGTAGATCAAATGCTAAGACATAAAGAGGCATCAGGGAACAATAATATTCGGATTCCCCGCTTCGGTGGCAGCATAGTCTAACGCGCTACTCTCACAGTAGACTAGACTGCCGATAACAGGAAGAGCGAGGATCGAAACTCAGTCGGGTTTACTGAGGGTGGTTTTCCCTAAATTGTTTTCCACGCTCTCCCCAAGCAAATGCGAGTACATTTTATATAAATACAGCCTATTTATCTATAAAACAATCACTGTAATTAGTACATAAGCGAATACCTCCGAACGGGTAGTAAGAGAGGTGCCAAAAGTTTAAAAGATTGGATTGAAGCAAAATGATAAGAAAATAACACAAATTAAAGTGTATTTTAAGTCACTTTTTTATTATATTTGTTTTGAATGACATTTTAAGCTTTTTAATAATATTTATCTTGTCTTATATATAAAATTCTCGTGTCACAATGTTCGTTCCCGTACTCCTCCGAAACGGCTTGACCGATTCTCATGAAATTTTGTGAGCATATTGAGTAGGTCTGAGAATCGGCCAACATCTATTTTTCATACCCCTTAGTGATAAGGGTTGTCCACCCTTAACATTTTTCTATAATTTTTAGACATTTTTTAATATCTTTTTTTTTTTATTATGTCGCATTAAAAAATACATACAACCCTAAATTTTTACCCGGTCGATAACTGATCAATCGTCATTTAATTAGTTATCCCCGCCAGTTGTCTACAGGTGTCACTTCTGACCCAGTAAACAGCACGGAGTAGGGATGAGAACGAAGCCGGTCTCCTGTTTCTCTCACACAATAAGACTTCTCTCACTCCCTACACAGTTGTCGGCCATCATTATTGTTTATGCATCAAGTGTAGTAGTAACGTTGACAATTATTATTTTGCTATCTCAGTGTAACTCTCATCCCTCATCGTTCACAGCGCTCCATGCCTATTTCACGCATATACCACATTCTTACACACTTACAATAGGTAAGCTATTTTTTGTCTACACTAGAAATTACTTAGAAATTATTTTTATGGCAAAACAACGTTTGCCGAGTCAGCTAGTTATATATATTACTGTTGATATTATAACTATAATAATAATAATATTTAGCACCGCGTCTTACTACCCGTTCGGGTTATACGCTTTAAGTACTAATTACGCTAATGGATTAGGAATTGGAAAGGTTGAATTAGAGGAAGTGAACCCGCATTTGCGTGGAGGAAGAGTGGAAAACCATTTAGGAAAAACCACCCCTAGTTCACCCGACCGAGATTCGAACCTCGATCTCCCCGTCCTCAGCGGTCGAGCTCAACACGACAAGCGCGTTAGCCAACTACACCACCGAGGCGGGTATTATAACTATAATTATTATTTATATGATCTTCTTTGTTAATTATTGTAGCGTATTAACGGTGATAATCCTTTGTTCAATACGTGACTATTTAATTAAATGTTAATGGTCACGGTCTATTATTGGATCATTTCTTTTGCTTAGGTTTTGCTTTGTACAGTCAGATTTAAATTAAAGGGACCTTTTAGGTGGTTGTTAAAGTTATTGAATACATTTTCATACATATGTGTAGGTAAATTCACGTGATATGAAGTTGTAACTTATTTTAACACTGCGCCTTACTACCTGGTCGGATTATAAACTTATATACTAACTACGCCAGCGGTTTAAAGGATTAGGAAGGTAATATTTATAGGAAGTGTACCCGCATTTGTGCGGAGAGAACGTGGAAAACCCATTTTGTAAAATAAACTGCCCTCAGTACACGATCCCGAGATTCGATCCTGGATCCCTCCTTCCATCGGCAGTCTAGTCTACTTCAAGATTAGCGCGTCAGACCCTGTGGCCACCGAACCGGTTAATTGTCACTTTTGATAAATAAATATCAATACCAATGAAATTATACTAATTAAGTAAAATTTTATCAATTTTTACCGCACAAAAATATTTTTTCCCCCTCTCTTATCACAATCCTTGGGATTGGTACACTCAAATATAATCCGATCTCCGCGTAAATCTGATTACTGTAATTTACAGATTGGTGTTATAATGAATAACCGATGGTTGCTAAGTTGGTCCATTAGAGCTATTAAGAGATTATAGACACAGTGAGTTGAGGTTTACTATAGCGCGGTGACCTGGCGGTCTATGGGTAAGGTGTCAGACTTCTGTGCTGGCGGCCGGGGTTCAATCCTCGGTCCCAGCACAGATTTATCTGATTACCAAACCCTTCCTTCCCCTCTGACAAGACATCTTGTGAATGTGAGGACTGCCAGGCCTCCACCGTGGTTCGGATTCCACGTTAAACTGTAGGTCCTCCATTTCATCTCACAATCACCCTACCATTACATATTTGCGTAAGTGCGTATAACCCGAACGAGTAGTAAGACGCGGTGCTAATAATAATAATAATAATACAATGCCCGCGAATTCAGTTTGATCCGTGGCGATTAGTCAACCCTATCACCTGATTGACTGATGGCTGAACAAACCAAGTGGGTTATTATTCGACTGCTTTACAATCGAGATATAGTGAATACTAAAATCTTAGCAGTACGAAGGAGTAATAGTAAACTATATATTTTATGTTTATAAAGAAACTATAAAAAAAAGGGGTGTAGGAAACATCGTTAAAACGTCGTAATCAGTGTAGATCGGTTAAGGGTATCGTAATAAAGCTATAAAACGGATTTATTTGAGCTTTTAAGATAAAAAAAAACATAAAGAAACGGAAGAAGGGCGTTGCATTTTAAAGCAATTCAGCAGAATTCTCGTTGGAGGTGATGTGGGAAGCAGGAGAGAGGGAAATTCATCCTAAAGCTTGATTCGTACGTTCATCGAAAATAGGAAGCAGATCCTGCCTCAGTGGCTCAGCGATTCACACGCTGTATGTCGACCCATGATACATTGCAACGCTAACTTAAAACAGCTGATTATCAACATGTTTTACTTTCTAGTGTATAAACATCTATTTTAGACCATTATGTTGGTGGATATATTCATATTATAACTCCGTGTCGGGGCACAATCCAATACATCGATACACACGCTTTACATTAACGAGTTATTTCAAATCTCCTCGCAAAAGGCCAATTAAGCTGTCTTCTTCCTTCTGGCTATAGAGCACTTGCGTCGTCAAAACCACGTGAGCATCAATTTGAGATTGTGAGTTCTGAGTTTTGATTGGTTCTACCTGTGCCGAACATCTCGGGCATAGCTGACGAAGTAGAGATGAGATGAACATTTAGAGGAACAGCTAGTGCCGATGAAGCGGACATCTTGTGATTGGCTTAGAGCTCGTCACGTGACTACGTTTCTGTTCTGCGCTAGTTTTACGGTGAACGTATGAATCTAAAATAAGGTGCCTTGCCACGCTTTTGCTTTTGCCCTTCCTGTCAGAGGAAGGACACTACATGACTACCACTCGTAGGGCAGCCTATGTACTAACTACACTAGTGGTTTAAGGATGAATAAGGTTGAATTTAAAGGTTGTGTACCTACATTTACGTGGAGAGAGTGTGGGTAACCATTATAGAAAAAAACCTCCGTACATCTAACCTGGATTCGAACCTTGTTGTTCCCGTCGTCAGCAGACTAGTCTAACGCGAAAGTGACGTCTCAGAGAGTTAGGCCCTGGTGCCAACGAAGTGGGTGTCAGACGGCTTAGCTCATTCAGTAACGCATCTGCATGTTTAGCTGGGAGCCTCGTTTTCAATTCCAGCCAAGGCAGAAACATTTTATAATTGGTGGAATTGAGGCGTGCCTTTTTTTTAACATTGATAAATTAACGAAAAAGAGACTATTTTTGCGTGTGTGCGTGTTTTAGGATTAATTTACTATTTAATCAGTAAGTTCAGGAAGTCCACGTTATATACTTTAAGGTATTTTCGGAATCGGTTGATTTTATCAGTACATTACTTATAACCAAGAGAAATACACTAAATCCAGCCCCCGGCCGTTAAGTCATCACTGTGAAAGGGGAAACTCATATTTTCCAAACTATACATTTTTAGGTTATTTGGGGAAATCAACCCCGGGACACTTATTTCAATAGGTGGACATGCTACAGAATTAAAATAGAATTAATATGATTAATAACTATGAATTGTACCAAGACTGCTTGTTAAAATCTTCAGCTCAAGATGTTTTTTTTTTAGCCTTCAACCCCTTTTATTTTGATGAAATTGGAATCCCTGTCACAATAGCATCCACACTTTCATCGACAAAAATAAATTGTTAATAGATTGAGACCTTATTACCAAAATTTGTAGGCTTTGATAAGATTATTGGTGACCTGGCGGTCTAGGGGTTAAGTGTCAGACTTCTATGCTGGCGGCCGGGGTTCAATCCTCGGTCCCGGCAAAGATTTATCTGATTACCAAACCCTTCCTTCCCCTCTGACAAGACATCTTGTGAATGTGTGGAATGCCGGGCCTCCATCGTGGTTCGGATTCCACGTTAAACTGTAGGTCCTTCATTTCATCATCACAATCACCCTACCATTACACTTTAGCGTAAGTGCGTACAACCCGTACGGGTAGTAAGACGCGGTGCTAATAGTAATAATATTATCTTGAAAGATTTTTTTTAATCAGTTTGGTAAAACTCGAGAAATTTCTGTCGAAAGAAATTGTCTTTTTCAGAAATTGCGGCATCCCCTATGAATATTTTGGAAATTTTGCATTTAGGTCATATCTCTTATCTGTATAGGCCTTCAATTAAATTTATATTTTTTTTAAAAATCAGTTGAGTGCGAGTCCTTGTTAAAAGATATCGCTTCATTTTTTTAAATAAATATATTAGTTTCGAGTGATCCCACTTCGGTGGCCGTATGGTCTGACGCGCTACTCTCGTTTTAAACTAGACTGCCGAAGAAGGGGAGATCGGGTTTCAATCCTGGTCGGATGCACTGAGAATGATACATTTCCTTATGTTACTTTCCACTCTCCCTCCAAGCAAATGCGGGTCTATTTATTCTTAAATAAAACCTTCCTTAACACATTAGTGTCATTAATACATAGGCATAAAACTCAAACGGACACGGTTTCGAATGTATGTTACGTCACTCTACCTCTTGAATCTTTAAAACTGTTTTTCTTGGGGACACACACACAGGCATCCATTGTTTGCTTGAACATACAGTCAGATGGAGAAGAGGGTTATATGTGTGCGGGGGCAGGAAGGGGTGTGGGAGGGGAAGAGAGGGCGTGGAGGGGACAGAGAGGGGGGACTAAATTTACAACCGTCTACATTCTCGGTCTCGGCGCGGAATTTATATTAAGCTTCGTGTACGGCAGATATGATGGAATGTATCCTGGGTCATGCTGCTATTAAACACTTGTTTGTTATTAAGCCTACGAGGTAAACAGAAACTTCGTGACATATCGTCTTTAAGAGTAGAGGGGAATTTATTGATTTTTAAAAGCGTTTCGGGTATGAAAAAAAAAAAAATCTACAGATTTATGTGTCAAATAGAACAATAATTCATGGTAAACATTACGTAAAAGAAAGTTTCTGGAACGAGAAGATTAATGGTGTCGACCCTGTATGGACACAAAGATGATCAATTATTCAAAAAAATTTGGGGATGAGAAGGTTAATCTTAAAAAAAAAGTGCATCCTCATAAACATGGAGAGAATATAGCTGCAGCAAAAATCACTAACGGGTATTTTCTCACATGAAGACTAGCTGGGTTCCAAACCCTGACTTTACCCTCAAACATGGGTGACAATTCCTGTTTGATGTATTAGACCAGTTGGCCACCCCTGTTGTTTTTAAATCGTTTTAAAATCCTATTAATTGTAAAATAAAGACAATAAATAAATTAACACTATTTTAACACGATGGTAAAATTTCTCATTAGTCCGTTTGAAAGTATATTTAATAACGATCTAACCCACATAAATGGTTGAATGGTTTAAGGTAACCTTTTAGTAGAAAGTGTTGTTTCAAAGTAATGTTGATAATTGCTCAGCGAGCCAACCAGCCTAAGTCCACCCAAATAATTTATATTTTCATACTAGTTAACTAGTTTAGTTATTATAACAAATTTAGGTAGCTCTTGTAAAATGTAAATGCAACAACCTATTTTTAAATCGAATACATTAAATAACTAATATTTCTTGAATATTTGATATTTTAATATAAATCAGATAAATCAGAATAAATATAGAAAAGTTATGTGTTTTGCAAAAAATTAAATATACTGAAGACATTACTTCGAAATTTTGAAACGTGACAATTGAATCATTGAAACATAAAA
The DNA here is from genome assembly GCA_902151425.1 of Timema shepardi. Lineage (NCBI taxonomy): Eukaryota > Metazoa > Arthropoda > Insecta > Phasmatodea > Timematidae > Timema > Timema shepardi. Next base: position 159,638 of record CABFVX010000822.1, read on the forward strand.
CAAAACACGCTATTAAAATCATTACTCACATCAGTGGTTTTAATTAAAAGTAAAGGTGTCATATTATTTTTTTATTCAAATCACTCAAGTGTGTCATTGAAAATCGTTCCACGTGCCACTCCTGGCACGCGTGCCTTAGGTTGCCAACCCCTGGTCTAAGGCGTTACTCCCACAATGGACCATACTGCCAGGGACGGGGATATTATGGTCCAAATCCCTGTTAAGTGGGATTGCCGCCGAGATTCAAACCTCAGCCTCCTCGACAATCGGCACAGGTAAACAATTATTCATGATGCTAATAATAGTCTTATCGATCATTTATTTGTATTCATTCTCCTACTTTTCTGAACTACTGACAATTATTCAATGTTGACTATGAGAGATCAACTTTGTTAACAATTATTATTATTATTATTATTATTAGCACCTCGTCTTACTACCCGTTCGGGCTATACGCACTTACACTAATGTGTAATGGTAGGGTGATTGTGAGATGAAATGAAGGACCTACAGTTTAACGTGGAATCCGAACCACGGTGGAGGCCTGGCATTCCCCACATTAACAATATGTCTTATCAGAGTTTGTTAACAAGATAATGGATATTCAACGTTGAACACACTCGAATTGTGATCACACGGGCTTAGCGGCCAACTTTCTCTAGTATAGTTTGGCGATGACAATAAAGTCAGGGTTCGAATATCGCCTGGGTGTGATGAGGGTGTTTTATCTGAATAAGTTTCCATTCCACCTTCAATGGCTTATTAGATATTTATTTAAAAACTACCTATTCTTACCATATTTTAATTAAATAGTAACCCGCCTCGGTGGCGCAGTTGGCTAACGCGCTAATTTCGTGTTGAGATAGACTTCAGAGGAGGGAGAGATTGAGGTTTGAATCTCGGTGCGATGAACTGGGGTGGTTTTCCACTCTCCTTCCACACAAATGCGGGTTCGCTTCCTCTAAATTCAAGCTTCTCAATTCCTAATCCATTAGCGTTATTAGTACTTAAGCGTATAGCCCGCCATGCTAAATAAAGAAAAATTAAAGTTAATTAGAATTACTAATTAAATGTTTCACCTTTTATAATGCGTCACAAATAAAAGAATCATGCCATTTTTGAAGATATTAACTAAGTCCTTAGTTTTATTTTTCATATGCAAATATAAATTAACTTTATTGTTTGCGTTTTCATTGGAAAAGGATATATAAACCTAAATTGCAAAATCAAGGTTATTATGAAAACGAATACCCTCAAACTAGGCTATCCCATTCATAACATTATCTCATTCATAAAAACTGAAAAAAAAATATATATATATATATATATATATATATTATGAATTTCATAATTATTGCATCCAAATACAGCACTTACTTTTACAGACCTTTTCAAAACTTCCTCTTGTTATAGTTCTTTTTTATTAACCAACACTAACATACAATTTAAAATGTATTAAATGACCTTTCTTTCATAATGCACCTTTATCTCCAACAAGTTATGCCACCAGGAGTGCTGTAGTCAACTTTCCACGACGACATTTACCGTTAAAGCTCCACACCATTTAAACAGGTTGAAATTGTGACATGAATTAATAAAGAAGGAACAGATTAGAAGAATACTTGGATAAAATAATACATTTCAACGAACTTTGACCATGTATGGTTATAATTTAAACTAACTTATCCCTATATTATCGTGCCATAATTAATGTATAAGCTATATTTAAACAATATTAATTTAAATATTATAATATATCTGCCCGACAATTTAGCTCAGTCGGTAGCATGTATATATACTGAACTTAGGGTCCTAGGTTCTATTCCTGGTATGGCCGAAAAATGTATCATTGGTTAAATGTGGGTTTACCCTTTTAGAGTGATTAATTAACAGCCGAGGACTGGATGTTGTGCCTGTCCTGCAGTAATGGATGTATTATACATTATCTATATTTTTTAAAACATAAAACTACAATTTTTAAAATAGATACTTACAAAAGCTCATTCAGGAATAACAGATCAATGTTTATAGGAAAAGAGCTAAAGAAGCTACTAGAGCTACTTTCAGGTATTCGTACGCCAAGTGATGATATTTGCAGCGTTCACTTTTGATAGACCTACCTATAAAATAACATTTTAATATAGTAAAGGTAAAGTAAAATGTTATTAATTTTGGCCAAAAAAAAGTTTGTATTTTATATTTCTATGAAAATTTGACTGTATATATACTCTTTTCAATAAAAAATATTAAACATACCAACATCGGAAATCGTCCCGAAAACATTAATGAAAATGAGTGGTTACTCTTTCCAAACTTTTCTATTTTCGAATACTGCATGAATGTTTATAAAACAACCCTTATTTCTTTTATTACGATGGTTACTGATTTTATTCTACATTCCATTTATATAAATGTCGATGTATGTTCTTGATCACAATAGCACATTGGGTCCAGTACAGCCCGTTTGAGACAAAGATGACTAATACATTTATTTATTTTAATGGGAATACAGAATTGTTCGAGTATAAACTTATATATCTCATGGCTCTGTTGATATCACGAAACAAAACATGAAAGCTAACATGTTGTAGGAATAAAGCATTTATTTTACTCTTTGATAAAACTAATGTAACATTACGTCGTATAATGTTACAATTGGACCACGCCCCATACTGACGTAAATGGCTGTATCGCATCAAATCATACTACCCGCTCCAATATATTCAATTAAATTTAGGATCCCTACAATAGTACTATTCGCTGTTGTAGTTCTTGTAGGCTAAGAAGAAATAATATAACAATGCTGGACAATATGTTTCACGACTCAATCCCAAATCAATGTAATAATCTGTTAAAGTACTTACAATATGAATCTGCTTTCAATAGAATCCTGCTAGGCTGAACGACGCACGGGAATTCAAGACCGGCGACTGGGGCAAGAAGGTCCGGTGTATCAACAACACTCGTCCCGACGCTCAAAATGGACTAGCAAGTAATGGGACATGAACTACCAACGCCTGCTAGAGGATACTTACGTAGCTGACCTCTAAGGGATGGAATAAGAACCTCCTTCAAAACATCGGGTGATTGGAAAGGTTGCTGATTTTCCGATGGAACAACTATCAACAACATCAACAAAGTTCTACGTGACTTTTTGCAGGCATCGTGACGTCACCGCGTGTGTTTTTGTATCCCCACCATAACAACGTAATCCCTATATAATGGCTGTGCAAGCGTGCAATAATTGACTATTCTACGATCAACGATCGACGACAGACCATTGTCATGGACCTGGACAATGGCTGGAGAAATACTTGTAAAATGTATCAAAATCGTCGCTTAGACGAGTGGAGTTATGAACTCTAACTTCTTGATCAACTATAAACTTTTTACATATAATATTCTGTTTCAAAATCTAACGTATTTATAATTTAATCGTCAATTTATTTTAAATACTCTATCTTTAAAATGTCGCCGCTCGGGCGCTGGACTTGTACTTATGTATTTATTCTCGTAAATATCCTCAGTTACGTGCTAATTAGAAGTTGACATGTTAATATTTAATTGTTTGGAATTGTAGAGTATTCCCGTTTTTTTTAAGTAACTTTTCATATTTGAAATTATGGTTTGAATTAACGTAACGTGAAGTAACTTTTTATTGGAATTTGAATTAGGATGACTTTAATCTTTTGTAACGTAAGTTCTGTTTGAACAGCTAAAGTTTTGTTTATTTATGTGTCCCTTATTCTCAGTCAGATCGGATAGTCCCGTGGGAGTTTGGCTTAGGTCTGGTAGTCAAACCCTCACGTTTTGTAAACACTGTTGTGTGGTCGTCAAATTTAAATTACTTTATATTTATGATATCGTTTTCTGTGAATTACGAAACCTTTGGAACCATATCAAGGTGCCCATTAGGCCCTTATAATTTTGTATCGCATTTAAATATATACGCTGTGGTATTGTCTCATATAGACTGGTCTATCAATATAATGATGGATTTCATGTTTCCTTTTGTTAAAACACTTGCGCAACTTGAATTATGTAAAGTTGTTTACTTCGAGTATAATTTCCAACAGAACTCATTATGATATAATGGAGACCATGTACTGTTAACTGCGCTTTGTCTTTCAATTGAATAAACTGCTCATTGTTGAATTTACATTTTTTTTATAATTTCCATTCTTCATGTAGGTTAAGTTTACCCTCTCCCTATTATTACCTTTTATGGTCGGGTAGTATTAGGACTCGGAGGGTGCAACACTAAACTTGTAATAAATTAAGATAAAATAATCCTTAGCTAGTGCTTTTCAATTTATTTACTATACTGGTGCTGTTACCATTCAACCCAACAAAGAAATCTTAAGAGAAAATTAATTTAATTTTGTGAATATTAGAGATAGAGAAAGTAAGTACGTTAAGTAAGCCCCCTTAATTTAATCGCTTCTTTAAGATATTTAACATGCACTTTCTGAACCAATTGATTATATCAGTACACGACTTATAAACTAACTTAAATATAGAACCAACCCAATACCCAACAATGGGCTGTTAATTTATCATTGTGGAGGGGGAAACTCGCATTTCATCAATGATTCATTATTCGGCCACGCGAGAAATCAAACCCGGGACGCTTAGCTCAGAGGGAAGACAAGCTACAAACTCGGCTTGAGATTCTCTATAATTTATAACGGATATTTGATAATGACGTCGTTATGATGCATGACAAAAGATATAATTTATATGGTAAGCAATTGTAATTCGGAAAATGAATTCCATTATTTATTGCCAGGTTTGTTTTTGATTTTTGGTCACCGCATATTACTACCCATCCGCTCTATTCACATATGTACTTATTACGCCAATGTATTAGGGAGGAGAAAGGTTGAATTTAATGGAAGTGTATACACGTTTGCATTGAGGGAAAGTGGAAAAAGTTATGAAAAACTACTCTCAGTACATACGACCGAGATTCGAACCCCGATCTTTTAGTCATTGTAAGTCCTATATTGCGAGATTAGTGCCTTAGACCATTCGACCACCGAAGTGGATGTCACAATTTTATTTGTGTAAATTAATAATTATGAGTAATAATAAACTAATTTCAATGTTAATTCGTATCCATATTTCGAATTCCAAGTATGTTGCGAAAAATTAAGGGGGACGCCTATTAAGCGTTGAGAGGCATTGCGGACATTCAGAAATACCACATTATTTAGTATTTTGTCTTTTAAAAATAAGATTAGTTCCAAAATGGAAAAGAAAAACACCAACGTATCACTATAGCAATAAAACCTTTCATTTTAAGTATATAACTTAATTAATATTTTAAAGTATGAAATTGTAAATCAACTTATTTTCAAGGACGTGTTAAGTAAAATATTTCAATTATAGTATTAACATAAATAGGTGTATACTACCTCAAACAAATTGCGTTGTATTTAAATAGAACTTAGCAACATTTTAGGATATTTGAGGAATTTTTAAATTATGTTCAACCATTCATAAGAATAAGTTCATTGTGAATACGTTTTACTTCAAGTAGGTGAAGCACTTAAAGTATTTAATAAGTATATCGACTAAGTTCTTAATAAACTATAAATTAAAATAGTATTCAAAAGCAAATTTAATCAATTTAACATAAGAAAAATGGGATGGGAGGAGTGAATTTTTAAGAATATATATGCTCCATTATAAATTTAGGAGGATATACTATTGAAATTATTAGTTTTAAGAAAACAAACTTAAATTCATAATCGAACTTCTGCCTACTAGTTACGAGTCCGCCACGTTATCTGTGTAATACTAGGTTCCTAAAAAAATCTATATTATAATAATAGCGTTCCTTCTTATACTAGTTAAAAATTACTAAAACGTTTAGTAAAATGTATCACGTTTATTTATAAATTACCGTCTGAAAATAAAGAGGAAAATGTTAAACTTTCCTGGGGTAGAACAAAATTTAACTTCCCAATTTTTTTTTTGTATAAAGAATAATGATAATTCACTATTCATATCTCGGTTTGAATGAATTCTAATTCAAACAAGCGTCATGAGGGGAGTAATATTTTGAACACTACCATACCTCATGGCCAAGTAGACAGATTCCACTTTGTGAGTAGATAGACTTTGATGTTGACATCACCATGAGCTACCAATAGAAACTTTAGAGAGAAACAAATTAGTTTGTACCCAGAATTCATGTTTTACTTTAATGGCGACATGGTAATTCACCATGATATCAAGGTAGTCGGAACGAACAAGTTTATTAATGAAATCACTGATATTTCCACGTCTGCCAGTGATTCGAAACACACAAAAAAAAACCGAGGTCCTCAGGTAGCCTTTGAGATAATCAAACTCATAATTAAATAAAGTGAGACGGGTTGCCTGTAATCGTAGCCAACAGGAGTTATTTTAATTGATTTATATGTGCATAATAAGGGTATTTAACGATTTAATTTTAATAGACTAGAGATGAATAGTGAATAATTTGCTTGGGGACATTAATACAACCGGCTTCTCTATTCACCCCCAACTTCTGAAAATATATTTATTATTATTAGCACCGCGTCTTACTACCCGTTCGGGTTATACGCACTTACGCTGTGTATTGGTAGGGTGATTGTGAGATGAAATGGAGGACCTACAGTTTAACGTGGAATCCGAACCACGGTGGAGGCCTGGCATTCCAGTCAGAGGTGAAGGAAGGGTTTGGTAATCAGATAAATCTATACCGGGACCGAGGATTGAACCCCGGCCGCCAGCATAGAAGTCTGATACCTTACCCTTAGACCACCAGGTCACCTAATATATTTTTTATCACCGAGTTTTACTACACGTTCGGGTTATACGATTATTTACTAACTATGCTAATGGTTTCTCTAGATTAGGACGATTGTATTTAGAGGCAGTGTAACCACATTTGCGTGGTAATAAGAGTGTAAAACCATTTTATAAAAAACGACCCTCGGTACAACCTTCATCGGCAGTCTAGTCTAACACGAAAGTGACGTCTTATACCATTTGGCCACCAAAGCAGTTTTCTTACACGCAAATGTATATACTAAATATGTGTCATTTTATTCTCTCATCTAGGTTTCAAAACTTATGGTCTATTATAGTATCCAAAAAATGTTCATCTCTTCATTTGACGACCCATAGGTCTAGGATGATAATTTATTGAGAATTGTTTTGAGGAACTTATTTCTATAAATTCTATTAATGTGGTTTATCCAGTTTTGATATCGGTGTATTTAATTCATTACCGACTATTTTAGGTTCTTCCATATTTGATTAATTCCTTTTATGGTCCCAAATGTTAAAACATGTGAGCTCATAAATTTTGTATCACATGTTGTGGATATAATTTTTTTAAATAATATTAAAATGTTGGCTCATCAATGACGAAAGTCCTTAATAACTACCTAGTAATAAATATATCTAATTACTTTACGTGTGTTGGGCCAATCATCTATTGAAATCTAAAATCTAACGTGGAAAATTAACACAGCATATTTATTGTACAAAATAACGATAAGATCAATATAAAAAGAATATAAAGGTAGTTCTACTTGGAGGAATTTTATTATGTCGTTGCTTACGTCAACCAGGACACAACAGCTATATTTTTATAATAAAAACAGCCACACATACATTTTTTTTCTTCCATATCTCTTTGTGCATGTACTGCGATGGATGTTCTGAGTGACGTCACACGCCCATCCAATCGGATGCCTTTCTTCATCTGACACTATAATTCTCAGTGATTTTATTGTTCGAAGATTCCTGTAAGTAACGCTTCTAGTTGGGTTATGCGTATAGACCATACATATTAATTATACTAATAGGTGACCTGATGGTCTAGGGTTAAGGTGTCGGACCTCTGTGCTGAGGGTCCGGGGTTCAATCCTCGGTCCCGGCACAGATTGATCTGATTGCCAAACCCTTCCTTCCCCTCTGACAAGACGTGTATTAATCACAACTTGTGAATGTGTGAAATGCCAGGCCTCAACCGTGGTTCGGATCCCACGATAAACTGTAGGTGCCCCATTTCATCTCACAATCACCCTACCATTACACATTAACGTAAGTGCGTATAACCCGAACGGGTAGTAAGACGCGGTGCTAAATATAAAAAAACAGTGAATGTACCGTACCGTATGTGAAGTTATTTAATTTGGACGTAACAATAACTTTTGTCACGAGCTTTTTTTCTATACTCTTGAGCAGGTTTTCATTTAGACAAAGAATTTCAGAAAGCCTATAAAAATATAATCATAAATGTGAAGGCCAATTTTAATTAACACATGTCAAAGTCTCTCATCTAAACACAAAATGTGTATTTTCCTTGTGTACAGAACTTTGTGTACCCCTATTAATACTATTGAAAATGATATTTAAATTTGTTATTTATGATTATGATTGTTTTTAAATGACAAAGATAGTTATCCTAACAATAAAATAAAATATATATTTTAAACGACTTTAAAGCTTTTATTTAGACTTGATTAAAACAAACTTCTAATGGAAAGTATAAAATTGAAAACTAAACTAATTATCGGCATCGGTGATTGGCTTAGTCGGCAACAAATGATAGGCATCGGCCTAGTTGGCAAAATAGCTGATCAGCCCAGTTCTACTAATAATGATAATTGATAAATCTGATTTTTTATGTGGGACTTGATTAGTAGTGAGTCGTTTAAAACAAAACAAAATAGACATCTCTACTGCATACAGCACAATCCATATCCATTATCTTCAGCCATTGTCTAGTGCTAGGGGCTTAAATTAATTTTGTTACAGCCCCTCTCCTACCCCCCCCCCTTACGACAACATATTTCAGTAGGTATATATATTAACTACGCCAATGTAACAAGGATGATGAAGGTATAATTTAGAGGAAATATATTCGCATCAACATGGAAGAATAATCTTTAACAATTTTGTAAGAAAAAAAAACTGTTAGGTCACCCAGCCAGGATTCTAAGACCGATCTCCTC
>CABFVX010000822.1:168658-189505 GCA_902151425.1 Timema shepardi
TCTCCTCGTCACCGGCAAATAAGTAAGGGTGATTTTTACATACAATCCACATCGCATGCCCACTGGTGCGGGTAATGTGATAAAACTGTCCCCTTTTGACTATCGTAATTGAATTGGTTAAAATAACACCTGCCATGTTAAGATTCTATTTCACGACCGATTTACCAGTAAATTAGATACAAGGTCTGGCAACTCTCAAACCAGAAATAACGCCATATTTCGGTTTTATGCCTGATACACCAGAAAACTGTGAAACTGGTATACGTTCGGTGGTTTTTAAATTTCAAAATATTTATTTTATTTGTTTGTGGTATTTAACACGAACCTTTTAAACAGACTGATTATCAGCAAGAGAGAATTTCTGTGAGTTAGAACGAAAGGGATTAAAAATTTTACTTGGAAAGGTATTATCACGCACCTTACAGGGTTCTCTTAAAAGCCACAATCGACATGTGACCAACGGTTTTGTTTCCCATCCGAAGGAAGTTGCGCTACGGAATTTTATCGCTTGAGGAAAATCCGTCAACCCCAGTCTTGGTTTGAACTCACGAACATCTGGTCTTGAGAAGAACACCTCACCACAAGACCACCAAGGTCAACGGTTGACATTATTGATCGGTTAAATATATTACTAAGAAAATAATTATTTCCGATTAGGTTTACATTAGTTAATTTCAGTAAATGTTTGCAATAAACAACCATCTAGGTGACCTGTTGGTCTAAGGGCAAGGTGTCAGACTTCTGTTCTGGGGGTCCGGGGTTCAATCCTAGGTCCCGGCATAGATCTATCCGATTGCCAAACCCTTCCTTCACCTGTGAAAAAACTTGTATTAATCACAACTTGTGAATGTGTGGAATGCCAGACCTCCACCGTGGTTCGGATTCCACGTTAAACTGTAGGTCCTCCATTTCAATCTCACAATCACCCTACCATTAAACATTAGCGTAAGTGCGTATAACCCGAAAGGGTAGTAAGACGCGGTGCTATTAATAATAATAACCTGTCACTCGCCTACACTCCTACCGTAGATATTGTATAGCTACATTATCCTGCTTACATCCCCTCACCCTCCCTTAGAATGCACCCCTTGTTTTCAATAGAAACACTTTAAGTTCAGGACAATCACCCAGCACGATTTATTGTTTTCCAATAGTTATTACTAAGGTGTTGTAACGTGGAACAGACGGCGGTGTCCTAGCGCTTCCAAGTGAAATGATAGCTAGCGCCCGGAACTTATGCAATTATCTTGCCATTAGAGTGAAGAAGGCTGCTGTACACGAAGAAAACAAGGGAGTGCGATATCAACCGCCGATATTGCAAAGGTAGCAATAAAATAGGGGATCCAACAAATCATGATGGCATTTACAAATATGAATGGCTATATGCCCATTATAAACATCGACCAAATGTTTAGGCACTACTATTTTTTTTTAATATTTAGCACCACGTCTTACTATCCGTTCGGGTTATACGCTTTAAGTACTAATTACTCTAATGGATTAGGAATTGGGAAGGTTGAATTAGAGGAAGTGAACCCGCGTTTGCGTGGAGGGAGAGTGGAAAATCATTTAAGAAAAACCACCCCAAGTTCACCCGACCGAGATTCGAACCTTGATCTCCCCGTCCTCAGCAGTAGAGCTCAACACGACAAGCGCGTTAGCCAACTACGCCACCGAGGCGGGTCAATTTAGGCACTACTATATCCACCCAACTTGGATAGGATTAACTTTTTTTTTTAATGGAGGGTGTTTTAAGTCCATCGTGTCTTTACTACCCGTCTAGGGCTAGGCTATCCGCAACTGATTAAACTTTTGGAGTAATATTATTATTATTATCACCGCGTCTTACTATCCGTTCGGGTTGTACGCACTTACGCTAATGTGTAATGGTAGGGTGACTGTGAGATGAAATGTAGGACCTACAGTTTAACGTGGGATCCGAACCACGGTGGAGGCCTGGCATTCCCCACATTCACAAGTTGTGACTAATACACTTCTTGTCAGAGGTGAAGGAAGGGTTTGGCAATCAGATAAATCTGTGCTGGGACCGAGGATTAAACCCCGGACCCCCAGCACAGNGTCAGAGGTGAAGGAAGGGTTTGGTAATCAGATAAATCTGTGCCGTCACCGATTTTGGAGTAATAACTAAGTAGGTAAATTTCAGAGGAGATGGATCCGAAATTTCGTAAAGTGAGAGCGGAAAATAATTAATTAATAATAAATAAATTAATAATTTTGTTATAAGTGCATTTAATATATGAAGGTGGAGTGTGTGGATCAAAAGGAAGGAAAATTTTCATATAAATATTTGTATTGTTCTTTTATTTGATACGTTTAGCAAACATATTATTTAAAACATTATCTAAGAGTGAGCGAATAAATAGGGTAATTCATAATAAATTCAGAATAAAATAAAATTTTAGAATAAAAATAAACTGAAATTATTGCATCTGGTTTGGGGGATACGAGTTGTTCGTGTACTAACTAAACCGCCCGTTTCAGAGCCAAGCGAGCTGGCTGGCTCTTGAACTAACATTTAATTTTTCATGTCGACACCGGTCAAAATTTAGCTCTTATCGTTATTATTTATAATAGTTCTTGCTATCGGTAATACTTCTAATAATCAAAAGAGACCGTTACAGAATATTTAATTTGACGCATAAATATATGTAAATAGAGCTGGAAACTTTTGTAACCGTCAGATATATTCCGATGTTCATTGAAAGGGCCTTTTATAAAATAAAAACTTATTTTTACGACCTAAATTGATAAAATTTTGCAATATCGTAATGTTATATAGGCTGATATTTATTAAAAATTACAGATGCAGATTGTCGACTTGACGTATTAATATATGTAAGTATTTCTTTAACATCTGTTCAGGTCACACGCATATTTAATAATTACTCTAATGAAGTAGGGCTGTGGAAGGAATTATTTTAGAAGTAATCTACCCGCATTCGCGTGGAAGTAGACTGGGAAACCATTTAGGAAAAAAACCTCAGTAGACCCGACCGGGATTAAAACCCCGATATCCTTGTCATCAGCAGACCAGTGTCTCACGAAAGTGACGCCTTATACCATTCATCCGAAGGAGCGAGTTACGTGAGAGTAATTATAGTCAGGGGGAGGGGGTTTAGGGGGTTCAAACCCTCCCAAAATTTAATGGACAAAATATGCATGGCTTTATTTATGGTTCAAACACTGTCAAAATTAAGGCCCAAATACAAATTAGGGGGCTGTGATACCGTAAAAAGCCTTTCATATAACTTCTAGAGATGTTTAATATTTATAAATTTTTCTAGCCTTGGCCGATTGGGGGCTGTGTCCTTGAAATTATTGGCTGGCTTCGGCCTTGAATTATAGTGACTTTTATGCCAGGCCTCCACCGTGGTTCGGATTCCACGTTAAACTGTAGGTCCTCCATTACATCTCGCAATCACCCTACTATTACACATTAGCGTAAGTGCGTATAACCCGAACGGGTAGTAAGACGCGGTGCAAATAATAATAATAATTATAATAATATAGTGACTTTTCTAGATGTCAGATTAGGCCCTTCCTATGAAAATTGTACTGTACCTACCGTGGTGTGGCGATCAATCTATAAATATCGTGAATAATGTTCTGGGTGAAATGTAGTTAACGGCCTTAAGACTCGAGCCGGCCGCCGACTGGCACATGGTTTATCGGGAACCGCACCCACACATATGTTGCACACCTGATCAAAACTAGATCAGGACAGAGGGAAAACATGTGTGGTAGAGGCCGGATGGAGGAGAGGGAAGCCAGATTGTGTAATAGAGAAAGTTTAAGGTGTAAGTGTAGTGAACACGAGTTAAGAGAAGTAATTTTGTAGTTGTTTTTAAGCACTACTTCTTACTACCCATTCAGGTTATATTATTATTATTACTAGCACCGCGTATTACTACCCGTTCGGGTTATACGCACTTACGCTAATGTGTAGTGGTAGGGTGATTGTGAGATGAAATGGAGGACCTACAGTTTATCGTGGAATCCGAACCACGGTGGAGGCCTGGCATTCCTCACATTCACAAGATGTCTTGTCAGAGGTTAAGGAAGGGTTTGGTAATCAGATAAATCTGTGCCAGGACCGAGGATTGAACCCCAGACCCCCAGCATATAAGTCTGACACCTTACCCCTAGACCACCAGGTCACCATTCAGGTTATACGTTTATGTACTAATTAAGATAATGATTTTTAAGGATTAGTAGGGCTATATTTAGAGGAAGGGTAACAGCATTCGCGTGAAGAGTGTAAGCCCGTTTAGAAAATACACCCGACCGAGATTTGAACCTTAACCTTCCCGTCATCGGCAGTATAGTCTACTGCAAAAGAAGCGCCTTAGACCATGCAGCCACCGAAGCGGGTGATCTGCAGTTTATAGATTAACCTTTTTTATTTGTCAAAATAAATCAAAAAATTCTCCAGTAGAAAAAGTTTCTTCACATGTTGAAATAAACAGTTGTTGAATCCCTGTCCTGGAATTTAATGACAACTCTTATCTTCATTTAAATAATTTCTCATCTAATGCCACAATGCTCATGATGGATGCTCGACAACTTAATGTTGATATCAGCCTGTGAAGAAAATTAAACTCATGTTTGTACTGGAGCATTATTTTATTTATGTGGGCCAAAAATATGTTTTGCCTTAAAAACTGAAATAACACCGGCCTTTTCTCGCGTTCCCCCGTCAATCCCACCTTAAATAAAAAAATAATAAAAAACTTGTTATTCCAAACATAAATCTTTCCTCCCCCAAGCAATTTATCGTTTCTTACTGTAATTTGTTTGTAGTCGGTCTTAAAAAGCCCAGAATACTTAATTATTTTGCCCCCTTTGTAATCAATTTTTCTACCAGCTTTATACGTGCGTATAACCCGAACTGATAGTAGGATGCGGTGCTAATAATTATACAAGCTTTATTATGTCACTGAGACTAAAAACATCCAGTCGTACTTTCGAAATATTATATTAATAGTCCCAAAATCTATGTCGCACGTCAGAAAACTATGTCCCTTATTTATAGAGTACAAATATTGATTTTTTTTTAAATTATTTAAATTTCTTAAACCAGATAGATATCCAAATAAGATCTGGTTTTTTTTTTACGTGAACAGTTTCCTTAGAAAAAAAATAGAGTCATGAAAAAATTTCAGGCACCTGCTTTAAAATAGCCGCGTAAAATTTAAGTCCCGCCGAACACTTTTTAGCCTTTTATTAATTCTAAGTAAACAACATTTTTATCATAAACAAAACTTGTATCCTTCTTGTAACAAGTTAACTGAATGAAAATAAGAATGAACAATACAGTAAAGAAAAAAAGTCCAACAGCTACATTGCCATTGTTCTTTGTTGTAAGGCCATCAGATCCTCAATCAACGACCCATACCCTTTTAATAATAGCTTAAATATTTAATTGCATAGAACTTGCACGAGGAATAGATGTCATTTAAATTATTATTATTATTATTATTATTATTATTAGCACCACGTCTTACTACCCGTTCGGGTTATACGCACTTACACTAATGTGTAATGGTTGGGTGATTGCGAGATGAAATGGAGGACCTACAGTTTAACGTAGAATCCGAACCACGGTGGAGGCCTGGCATTCACAAGTTGTGATTAATACACTTCTTGTCAGAGGTGAAGGAAGGGTTTGGTAATCAGATAAATCTGTGCCGGGACCGAGGATTGAACCCCGGCCGCCAGCACAGAAGTCTGACACCTTACGCCTAGACCGCCAGGTCACCTACGATGTAATTTAAAAAACTAAGATAATATACCTATTCAAGCTAATATCAGAAAAGTTAAAAATCTAATAATAGCCAAAATAATCGTGACATACTCTTTCAACACATGAAGATTCAAATGAGCAAATTTATATATATATTAATATACACATAAATGAATAGTAGAGTAAAGCTTAGAGTAAATAATTTAATAAAAATATATTTGAGAAATAATTTAAAAATTCCCAGCTATATTTTGGGTTGACTTTCAACAACTAAACGCGAATAACAGATGACAAGATGAACACAGACATAGCCGAGACGTAAGGCTGTGAAAACATTTGTCAAGCACGACCTCACCAACAAAAATGAAACCTTTCCCCACTCGCTTTTGTTTGAAAAAGTTGTCGGTGGCGGTTTTGTGTGACGCGGCATCATAAATAACAGTGTTGGAATAATAGATGTGACATAGGGAGAGTGGGTTGNTTGGGGGGGGGGGGGCTTTTTCCATATGTATGGATGTTTAATATAGTTATGTTTCTTTGGACAAACCAATGACATTTCATGGTAGAGTTTTCAGAGGGAGAAGAGTTGACATTTTGAAATTAAAACCTCACTGAAAAATGGATTAAACATATTTTGAAATATTATTAAGGATTACAAGAACAGCAATTTTCGCAACAAAAAAAAAAGTAACGTTTATATTTTAAACAATTTGTTGTCAGATGTAGTTACCAACACTGATAAGATTTCAATACTTTTTAATTGAGTTTTTAAACATTCAGTTTTAAATTTCAGATATTTATTTAATAAACGAATATCATTATTAAAAAGACTTTTATTGAAATTATATAAATTAGTAATTTTAAAATTCAATGAACTTAACTTTGTTGGAAATATATCCGTGAAACTTAGGTTTACTTAAGTCAAATAGTTTTTTTTTGTTTCAATATGGAATTTAGACTGTCATTTGAGCCTTTGGATAGTAATAATAATAATATTTAGCACCGCGTCTTACTACCCGTTCGGGTTATACGCTTTAAATACTAATTACACTAATGGATTAGGATTTGGGAAGGTTGAATTAGAGGGAATGAACCCGCATTTGCGTAGAGGGAGAGTGGAAAACCATTTAGGAAAAACCACCCCCAGTTCACCCGACCGAGATTCGAACTTCGATCTCCCCGTCCTCAGCAGTCGAGCTCTACACGACAAGCGCGTTAGCCAACTATGCCACCGAGGCGGGTGCTTTTGGATAAACAATGTTTAAAAAAGGACAAACCAATAGGCAGTTTCAAAAATCACAAACCATTGACACAACTTGGGATGAACTTAGATTTAATCTTCTCACTAGGCGTTTCCCTTAAAAAAAATGCTCTTATAGGGCGTGGTATTATTGGTTCGAACCCATTTACCCCTGTCGAAACTAACCATTTTTATGTGGTTACACCGTAAAGGTATTAGCCTCTACTAATGGAAGGTTAAGAGGTACTATTAAGTTATGAATTAATCTGATATGGTCCGGCCAGCTCGATGTACATAATGGATCAAATTATCACATGAATGTAATTAAAGTTAATTAGGTTAATTAAATGTAGATGCATTATTAGCTTCTTCTACATCCGTTTACCCATACGCTCGTATATTCTTCTTACATTACACATTTCATCGTAGTTCTTAAGATGGAATTTAATAAAACTCTGAGGCAAAATATTTTTGTAGTTTTTATATAAAAATAAATAGAATATCGTGTCAATGTGTTTTTAATTTGATTTTTCTTACGTATAATTATCTCAATATTTCTCGAATATTTGCAATGTGCCCACTTCATATTTGGAATAAAATGTAAGCACTATTCCCAGTTTTCCTGGGAAAAAAAATTCCTCCAGTTGCGAGACTTACAAATGAGTCTTAATGAAAATATTTGGTAAAAGACGTGTTGAACAAGCTACCAAATTTTAGTAAATGTCAAAGTATTTTAAATATTTCTACTCAATGCCAAGGTCAGTAGAATATTGGAGTCCTTCACAAATAATTCCAATTACAACCTTTACTTTATGTCTTAAAACAAATTAAATTACTTCAAGATGGATCTTAAATAGAAAAAAGTGTATATAAAAATTGCAAGAAACAATTACCTTAACTCACTTTTCTTTAAATCGCACTTTAATGATTTCAAACAAAACTAATTCTAACTAACTTTTTTTAACCAAAAGCCGAGTCAATATATCCCGTGGTGACAAGATCCCAAAATTAGTTTTTTTTTTATATATCCTAATCAATCTTTTTCCACCACATTTTACTACCCATATGATTTATTCCTCGCTATTAAGGTAAGGATGAGTAAAGTATAATTTTAAGAAAATGTATTCATATTTTTTGGAGGTAAAATGGGAAACCATTTAGCCAGAACCAATCTCAATATTTGTACCCAGGATTCGAAACCTTGACCTTCCCTTAACCGGCAAACCATACTAGGAGAGCCCGGCATTTAGTACTGGCGCCCACCTATGTGGGTTACACGCGATTCTGTTTATTTACAAGAAGGTGAAATGTTACTAGAACTGATTATATATAAGTTTACCACAGTGCCTATGTCTAAAAAGTATTTTTTAAACCACATATTACTACCCGTTCTGGTTATACTTACGTATGATATTAACTCTAATGAGGTTTGGATGAGGGAGGATGAATTTTATATGTAATCTACTCGCATGTGTGTTTAAGATGAGTGGGAAACCATTAAAGATAAAATCCACCATCAGTACACTCGACCCGAGTTCGAAAACCGATATCCTCGCCATCAACAGATGAAACTGACAGAGTTACGCCTTAGACCATTCGATCACTGAAGCTGATTATTTTTTAGTTTAAAAATCATATAAATCAACAACTAACGTACTAATTTCAACTAGTTGAACGTGTTTTAGAATCAGAACGTTTGATCTTATTTTAATTGGATGCTCTAGTATTGTGTTGGTGGTGCATGGATGGATAATAGTTTAGCACTTTTAAAATATATAATTATAATTAATTGAATGCTACAGCTAACATTATTTACCTCAGTAATTAATTCAAAATATTGTACAGGGTAGTAGCGAAACAATTAGACGATTAGTAACTAGAAAATTAACACTTGAATTGAAAAGTAGATATTCACTAGCGAAATAAAATCAAACTACCATACTACACTTTTTCCCCTTTTGAAGATATTGTCTCTCAGGTAAATTCCAGCGGACGTCAGACAAACCTCATCAGGTTGTCCATTACTTTACTCAGCATAGATCGTCTAATTGTTCCCGCCCCATACTATTATATGTCACTGATATTTTATTATTATTATTATTATTATTATTATTATTATTATTATTATTATTATTATTAGCATTAGCACCACGTCTTACTACCCGTTCGGGTTGTACGCACTTACGCTAATGTGTAATGGTAGGGTGATTGTGAGATGAAATGGAGAAGGAAGGGTTTGGTAATCAGATAAATCTTTGCCGGGACCGAGGATTGAACCCCGGACCCCCAGCATAGAAGTCTGACACCTTACCCTCTAGACCGCCAGGTCACCTGATATTTTATGAGTGGGTTAGTTTTTGTATTTACCAATGGCATTTATTCAAACTAGAGACACTAAAAATAATTTCACCTATTCAGTTTGAAAATTAAAGATAAAAATAAAAACTCAAAAAAACTGGAAACATAAATAAGTTCATGGGGAAGTATCAACTAAAAAACTTCATCAAATAAAACTTTCCTTTTAAGCATTAAAACATGGAATGTAAAGAGGATGATAAGGGGCGGGAAGCTGGAACATTTGGAAATGGAAATTTGTGGGGAGAACATTGCGGGCTTAAGTCAAAACCAGTGGAAAGTTGTTTTTTTAGCATCGCGTCTTACTACCCGTTCAGGTTATACGCTTAAATACTAATTAAGCTAATGGATTAGGAATTGGGAATTTTGAATTTAGAGAAAGTGAACCCGCATTTGCGTGGAGGGAGAGTGTAAAACCATTTAGGAAAAACCACTCCCAGTTCACCCGACCGAGATTAGAACCTCGATCTCGCCGTCCTCAGGAGTCGAGCTCAACACGACCAGCGCGTTAGCCAACTACGCCACAGAGGCGGGTCAGTGGAAAGTTAAAGGTGAAATATGTTTGCAAATCACACTATATTCTATTCAGGTGGAAAGAGTTCAGAAAGAGGATTGGTAGTAGTTATTTAAAAAATGAAGTAGAGAAAAGTGTTACTAAGGAATGTTTTTGAAACTAAACGCTGAACCAGTGAATATTTTGATAATGCAAGTGTCGAGTTTTCAGGCCAAAAAAACCGACCACGATGATGTAGAGGTAGAAGAAATATTTGATGAAATTTGAGTAATCTCGACATGAAAGAAGGTAGACACCATAATCATGGTCGACTGGAACAATTGGCGTCGGAGAAGTACCGGAGCGGAAGATTATAAGGCCTCAAGGACTGGGACAGAATATGCTGCTCTAATTCTGCTAGAGAAATGTTACCGTGATAACAAACACCTGGTTCAAGAAACGTAAGACAAAAGTGTACACGTGTAAGAACACAAGAGATACTAGCTAAACTATATCCTTCTCAAAAAGTGGTTCAGAAATGGAGGGACATTGCCAAGTGCCAACATCGATTCGGACCCCAACCTGCTGGTGGCGATCATTGAAACAAGACTGGGTGACCTGGCGGTCTAGGGGTGAGGTGTCAGATTTATGTGCTGGCGGCCGGGGTTCATCCTCGGTCCCGGCACAGATTTATCTGATTGTCAAACCCTTCCTCCACCTCTGACAAGACATCTTGTGAATGTGGGGAATGCCAGGCCTCCACCATGGTTCGGATTCCACGTTAAACTAGTAGGTCCTCCATTTCATCTCACAATCACCCTACCATTACACATTACCATAAGTGCGTCTAACCCGAACGGGTAGTAAGACGCGGTGCTAATAATAATAATAATAATAATAAACAAGACTGAAGAGTATCAGAGAGACGAACAAGAGAAAGTCGAGATGGGACTTAGAGAAATTAATAAGCTAGAGTGATATTGTAAGAAATACAATGAACAAGTTATGTGAGGTGACAGAAGAGATGCGGAAGGGACGTATAATAGTATTAAGAATATTTTTGAAGGTGTCGAATGACAATGTTGGAAAAGTGAAGAAGATTGCGCGAAAGCTCTGGGTAGCAAGAGAAATTCTTCATAAAACTGAAGAAAGAAGTAGATAAAAAAACTTCAACAAAGAAGAATATATTAGGTTAAGCACAGGGTAGAAACTTGAACATACAGGACGATGGAAAATAAATACTTGGGAAACTATGAAATGTGGTTCTGGAGATGACTTGAGAAGATTAGTTGGACAGACCTAGTAACAAATGAAGTCCTAAGAAGAGTGGGTGAGAAGAGAACTATTTTGGACGTGATTCTTAGGTACAAAGTAAACTGGATCCGACACATCCTTGGGAGTAACTGCATGAATTCATAGACGGAAAGGTTTGAGGGAAAGAGGGGCTTAGAAAGAAGAAGGATTCAAATACTGAATGACTTGAAAGAAAGAATAAAATGTTGGAAGCTGAAGGAGGAGGCAGAGGACAGGGCATATTGAAGGTGTAAGTTTCACTGATAAGAGGAATAGACCTGTTTTAAGACAGAGCATATAGTAATAATACTATTAATAATAATTGTATTTTTAACAATTAATATAAATGAGAAATATGCATTAATTTACCTATTCCAAATTATTTACCACTCATAAAATATGCGACAAGTTTTATCAATATTTGTGCGACCCTGGCAGTACATACCCTAAGAGGTATCAAGCTTACCTTGACGGCTTTCACTCTGATGCAGAGTATAAGGTAGGATCTTATTCTAATCGGTCGACGTAAAACTGATACCTTCGTGGGGAAAATGAGTGAACGTTATTATAAACAAATTAAACCAATTAGAGAGTAGTAAGATTAAGTCTGTAAACTGATGCTATGGCTACGTTGTAAAGCTGATACACAATAGGAGTGTAAGACATAATCTTTCAAATACTAATTTAGGATTATTATAGTACTAAACCTGGTTCTCTCTCAGCAAACCACAATGGTAGGAAAATTAGCCAAGGATGAAATAGTTTTTTAAAAAAACTAGTAAACTTGTGGATAATTACAGCGATGGCTGCAGATTATCGTGTTAAAATGTGATTTTTTTTAATTATTGGAAAAAGTTGTATAGAACGAGGCCTCAAGTTCCTTTCTAGTTAAAAGGTCTACTCGTCAAAATGTATTATCTTTCTATGACCCTGGGCACGGGACAGCTTCTGGATAGTTCAGTGGTGAAAACATTGGCGTACTAATCCAATGGTCCAGGTTTCAGTCCCATTTACAGGTGTCATTTTTAAAATGAACGAATATATTTCCAAATATTTTGATCTTTTAGTGTTAAATTTTAAACAAAATGTATTATTTTTCCTCTTTACACAAAGATGAAAACCTTAAAACTAACCCTTCCTTATCCAACTCCTTATATCTATCTCAAATCTTAACCGGGTTTTTTTTTTGGGGGGGGGGGAATATTGGATTTAATATATTAGTAAATTATATAGGCCTACATATCGTAAAAAATGTTGGTAGGAAGGAACTTCGAAAATATAAACATACATGGCTTGGGTCCAAGTACAGACGTGTGTATATGTATATATATTAGTCCATGACATCACGTCTTTTATAAGGGTAGAATTAGAGACGTTTTTAGCAAATTTAATTCAAGTTGTAGTTAAACTTTTATTTTACCCCAGTCACTGCTACTCTTAAGATCTATAAACTGAGCCATTTACAGCCATCCTACGACTTTCCCAAGTCCCACAATTTCCAACAGAATATTAAAATTCTTACGGAATTATATACTTGGATTCTAATTTTTGTAATTTAATTTAATTTAGACATCCCTTTGATGCATGGCTTAAGGTCCAACCTGTTAAGTTCTCGAACATGACGTCACGTCTATAGTAGGGGCCAATTTTTAGGTATGCTCTGTTTACTTAGTAATAAGTATACTCCTCAAAACTTTGGAAACAGAAATTTCTTACAAATGTTGACAGACATAGTGTTTGAGTTACGTGTCTTGGTGAATCAAACTAGTTCCGTACATATAGGGGCCACACACACACACTCACACATACAGTAGCCCCATGGCTTCTTTGGTTCTGACTGACAGCTCACAACTGACTTCTGACAGTCAACATTTAGGTATATACCGAAAATTTTGACCGTCAGAAGTGACAGCTGCTAAACACATGTTTTTGCAGATCATATGGTTCAGCGTAGGGATACATAATTTGGTCTGGTAACTTTTCAAAGCTGTCAGCCAGCACCAAAGAAGCCATGGGGCTACTGTACCTACAACAAGAAGCTAGTTTGTTAGACCAACAATCCTCATCCTGGTGTTAGAGACAAACACACAAAGGATCCACCAGACTAAAGTTTCCATGTCAACCAGTGGCATAATACGGAGTAGAGCTCGATTGGACGTGTCTGCTTTTCGACACCTTCGGCCAGCTATACAAACTGTCATTACTCATAGATAAACTTTATTTGAGCGTAGACATGTTTCTTATAGTGGGAAAGTTAATTGGTTAATGATAAATTAAATAGTAACATTTCATAAACGCTTTTAGAGCCACGCCGATACCGGACTGCGAAGATTTATAGGGTTGTTTAAAGTTGTGTGTGGTAAAGAGTGCCACAGATATTTAATCATCTATGGAAAGTTTTACGGTAAAAATCATCTTAAAATGTTATTTAAAAAGCGATTCTTCAGAATGATACATCATTTTTATCTGCATTGTCATACCTTTTTAAATTTTTAATTTATTTGAGGTATTAACGTGCATTTTTCGGACCGACTGATAATATCAGCACACGAATTATACACTAACTTAACTCTAGAAAAAACACAACATCCAGCCCCCAATCATTAATTCATCACTGTACAAGGAGAAACCCACATTTCACCAATGATAAAGTTTCGTCCATATCGGTAATTAAACCCGGGACCTTTATACCAGCATAAAGACAAGCTACCGACTCAGATAAATGTCAGACTACGTATATGTTTTATTTATCACCTCGTCTTACTACATGTTTACCTCTTCAGGTTATACGTATAAGTATTAATTACGCTAATCAGTTAAGTAAGAGGAAGACTGAATTTAGAGGAAGTGTACCCGAATTTTCGTGGAAATAGAGTGGAACCCAACTTTGTAAAAACCCGCCTCAGTTCATCCGACCAGGATTCGAACCCCAATCTCCCTGTTATCGGCATTAAAGTCTAACACGAGAGCGATACCTTAGACGCGTGTGGCCACCGAATCAGGTTAAGTCGTACCGTTTTAAAACAGAGAATAATGTCCTCGCTTTAGTGATAAAATACTACCCTATCTATCGGGTAGCGCCTGAACTATTGCAAATCTGGAAAGCCGATCATAGTGGATCATGGAACTTTGAGCAGTAGAAGATGGGGACGATCAGATCGGCTCTTGGCGCAGTAAGGCTTCAGTTTCATATTCGAGATTATGTTGGCGTACAACTTTACGACCTTCTTTTTCTCCCCTCTCCCACTTTATATAGATCCCGCGACCGCTCTATATATTATAAACGTTCCCTCTCTTACGACCTAGCCAGTTTATACGACCAACCGTGCTACGACACGCTGGGACTGTGTCTAATGCTATAATTATTGGCAGCACATCAGTCCTAGGTACAGTAGCCCCATGGCTTCTTTGTTGCTGACTGACAGTTGACGGCTTTGGAAAGTTACCAGACCAAATTATGTATCCCTACGCCGAACCATATGATCTGCAAAAACATATGTTTAGCAGCTGTCACTTCTGACAGTCTAAATATAGGTATGTACCTAAATGTTGACTGTCAGAAGTCAGCTGTGAGCTGTCAGTCAGCACCAAAGAAGCCACGGGGCTACTGTATATTTAAAAACAAATGGTACGGTGAACCACACAAGACATTCCACAGCTTCGGTCTTAAAATATACATTTATTAAAAACTCGTAAGATTCGTGGAACTAAATTATAGTTCTGTACATTGTTGTAGAAACAATGCACCAAAGATCATAAATAAAATAACTACACTGCTACTTACTCTGTGTACAGTAGCCCTATGGCTTCTTTGGTGCTGGCTGACGGCTTTGAAAAGTTACCAGACCAAATTATGTATTCCTACGCCGAACCATATGATCTGCAAAAACATGTGTTTAGCGGCTGTCACTTCTGAAAGTCAAAATTTAGGTATACACTTAAATGTTGACTGTCAGAAGTCAGCTGTGAGCTGTCAGTCAGCACCAAAGAAGCCATGGGGTTACTGTATATGGTACTAAGAACTAGGAACTTTGTTACAGAAAAATTTGAGAAAAGAGAAACATCTTTGTCAACAAAAGAGGATAAAAATCAAATTCATTTTCAAAGACCTGAATTAAAATATATATTTGCTTATAGCTCAGGATTTTTTAGTTTTATAAAAATATATTTCATATAAAAGATTTTCACATTTAATAGTAGTACAATTTTACAATGATGTCATTTCGTATCTAAAATATTTGCAGAAAGATTATCAAAATCGGAAAATTTTCTTGATGTAAAAGTACCCTTAAAATTATTTTCATGAGAAAATGAAAGTTGCCATCTTATTTATAGTAATAAACATTGTAAAGATATAAAATTTGACCAAAATCATTAGAGTAAATTTTGTAGAAATCTTTTTTTTCTTCACTTTTTTCCTTTCAGAAACTACCCTTAAATGTAGGGTTAGATATCTAATTCCAAAAACCCTCGGGACACCGTATGAAAACTCCAGATGCCAAGTGTTATCCCAATCAGTAAAATATCTTCGGCTCTAGCTCGAGATACAGACAGACAGATCGCATCGCATCGCATCGCATCGCCAAAGATATTTTCTTGGTTTCAGGGGGTCATAAAACGTATAAAGCTATCAAAATCTTGAGTCCGATATTTTTGACGATTACAATATTTTATTTCTCTTTCTACCACCCTCAAAATTATCACCACCCGAAAAACAAATACACGTGTTTATTTGTCATATCAAACAAGATATCCCCTTCAAATGAAATTATCACTTCCAAAAAGTTTTAAGCTTTTGAAAATTAGTTATTTTTGTAAATTACCTTAAATTGAGGGCTATAAACTAAAATTACACCCTTAGCTATGGAAATTTAAGAACTAAATTAATTTGAACTAAATCCATAAAACTATTTCAGATATAGGCACAGAGACAGACAGAAATGGAGAGACACAAAATTGTAGCATCAATCATGATTTCTAGTTCGAAAACGTGCACGATTACACTAGTATATCTATATGAAAAAATAAAAGGTAAACGTTGAAATGTTACAAATCAATCTAATAATCGGGTAATAAAAATCCGACACACTAATTTGATCGACATTGCGTCTGGTTACTGAACTAAGGACTCGGGTTCGATGCGCAACACAGCTTTTATAGCTTGCAAAATTCGGGATTTTCCTCTTTCACAGTGCTGAATCATCAGTCGGGGAATTGTATGGTATATCTTATCTAGAATTAAGTTAGTTTGAATGTCTTGTGCTGATATATTCGGTATATTTAGAAAGAGCAAGTTAAATACCTTAAATAAACCAATAATGTTAAAAAAAAATTGAAATTAAGCTGATCGCTTTATTTTTAGTACACAACAACCGAATATCTGTTACCAGATTCTTTGGAACCATGATTAAATATTTCCATATAAAAAAATAACACCATCTAATCAACTTCTTTTAATTCACATTTTCAAGAATATATAATTTTCATAAAACTTAAACAAAGATAAAGAAAGTGAAGAATGTATAGAATATTAAAATTAATAAATCAACTTTGAAATTTGTCTACTAAATAATGTGTGTAAATATGTAAGAGGTAAGTTTATTTTCAGACGTGAGACGAAAAACAAAGAAAGAATTTCAAACATGTACTTAAGGTTGGTAAGCCTGTACGTGAGAAACTTCAGTTGAATAGTTTTATAAAAGTTTTCATGAAAAACACGTCTCGCTAACACTGATTAAAGATTAAAGTAAAGTTTTTACTTTGCTGCTCGGAACGGAAAATATAAGGAAGTTATATTCCCAGTCTCTTTACCATGAATACAGGGTGATTAAAAAAACCTGAATTATATCTGAAGAGTAAATATATTACTTGCGCTAATTAGGGATAAGTAAGGTATAAAACAGTGGAAGTGTACCCGTATTCTTATGGAGAAAGCCACCTCGGTGGCATAGTTAGGACGCTCTGGTTTCGTGTTGAGCTAGACTGTAGAGTATGAGAAGATCGCAGTTTTAATCTCAGTCGGGTGTTTTTTCCTAATTGGTTTCCTACTCTTCCTACACACAGATGTGGATCCACTTCCTCCAAATTCAACCTTCCACAATTCCTAACCTATTATCGTAATTAGTACTTAAGCGTACAACCCGAATGGTTAGTAAGACGCGGTGCTATAATTTCTTACGGAAAAAGAGAGGGTAACGATTTAAGTACAATCATCCAAGTACACCCTCTCGCGTTTCGAAACTTGTCCCCCGGGTCATTGAAAAATCACGTTAATGGCGTGAGTGGTCTACTAGATACTTGACGTAATGTGGCAATATCGTTTTTATAAAACTATGTTATGTAAGAGAAGGGAGGGATGGTTTTGTGTGTGTGTGTGTGTGTGTGTGTGTGTGTGTGTGTGTGTGTGTGTGTGTGAGAGAGAGAGAGAATGAGAAAGCGGGTGGTTAAGGGGTGGTTGTGTTATAAAATGAGCCAAACTAAAAGTGACCTTTAAATAGTAAAATTAAGGTTTAATAGAGTTTGAAATTTTTGATGCTTTACATACTTTAGTATCCAACACCTTGGTTCAATCGGTTGCCGTGTTAAGGGTCCTGGGTTCGAATTCCTGGTATGACTTAAAAATGTATCATTGGTGAACTGTGGGTTCAACCTTTCACGGTGATTAATTAACGGTCGTGGACTGGGTGTTGTGTCTGTTCTAGTCAAAAGCACCCACTCTCACAAACGTATAAGACAGCCACCCAATAGTAAAATATCTAGCTTGCTTGAAATAATATGCAAATTATTATTATTATTATTATTATTATTATTAGCACCGCGTCTTACTACACGTTCGGGTTATACGCACTTACGCTAATGTGTGATGGTAGGGTGATTGTGAGATGAAATGGAGGACCTACAGTTTAACATGGAATCCGAACCACGGTGGAGGCCTGGCATTCCCCACATTCACAAGATGTCTTGTCAGAGGTGAAGGAAGGGTTTGGTAATCAGATAAATCTGTGTCGGGACCGAGGATTGAACCCCGGCCGCCAGCACAGAAGTCTGACACCTTACCCCCTAGACCGCCAGGTCACCAATATGCAAATAAATACACACATTTTATAACTGATTTTAATATAATGGAGAATTGATAACGTCAGTCGAATAATTTACGAACTAGATTTGGTGTGCTTAAATTAGCCTAATTTAATTATAAGCAAGTCCAATGACAGATTAATTCTCATTTAGTGTGCTTAAATTAGCCTAATTTAATTATAAGCAAGTCCAATGACAGATTAATTCTCATTTGGTGGACTGAATAAACCAATTATAAAACCTGCTTCGGTGGCCGCATGGTCTAACGCGCTACTCTCGCAGTAGATTAGACAGACGATGACGGGGAGATTGAGGTTCTAATCTCGGTCGGGTGTACTGAGGGTGAATGGTTTTCTACTCTACCTCCACGCAAATGTGGGTACACTTCCTAAAAATATAACATTCATAAACCGTAAACGCATTAAGACAATTATACTACGATAAAGCCACATGGATGACTCACTCACTGACATTCATGTTTACCCACTTCCAGATGAACTAGAACCTTGAAATTTGGCAAACTTATATCTTATAGCCTTTAACCGACGGGAAAATTCCAAAAAATTAATAATTTTAAAATTTCAACACCCGAAAAAATTTCAAAATGTCGGAGCAACTTTAAAGTCGGGTGCGGACCTTTCTTTGGAGGTCTCTTGGGGCTAAACGGTAAGACATATTAAAAAAAACTGCTCTGAAATTACATTAGTTTACATCCACTTACAAATAAAACTCACACGGGGTTTGGGGGTGGAGCCCCCTACGAGCAAAGCGAGTTAGCATACAAGCGTATAAACCAAAAGGGTACCAAGACGCGGTGCAAAAAAAATCACTGTCTTATAAAATACATACTATAAAGTATATTAAAAAGAGTAAATTTTCTATTAACTTTTTAATTTACATTCTTATTGAAATAAGACATTAAAAAAAGTTATTTTAGTTGAAGATAATAGTACTCGCATTTCATAGTTTGTAACAATCAAAGACCCACATCTGTGGGCGAATGGTATATGGCGTTAAGTTTTCTCTGACTGTATTACCGTTTAATAGGTGGCTAAGGTTTGAATCCCAACTTTTTTTTTTAAGGGAGATTTTTTTGGAGTATTCATTTTTCTGTGATTTTCCACTCCTTAGTTTATGTCAAAGGAATAGAGGGGGGAGGGGGAGGGGAGTATCTAACAATCTCCGAGGGAAATTCGGTCCTTTTCTACCCCCACCTTACGTGCATAATTTCAAGGTCGCTTTAAATATTCACAACTATAGATTAATAATTTTATCGATAGGTTGTTTCGGGATTTTGCCACAAGACCTGAATTTGAAGAGAATGTGTGATGAATAATGACTTAACGAAACCACCTCTATTAAATACACACTCAAAGGTGTTATAGTTCCAACATGTAGGAACACAAAAAGGCTTCAACCTCATTTGGTCTTATTTACCGGTGATGGGTGGGCAGAGGTTCGAATCTTGACAGGCCTTAATGTTTTTTTATCACTCTACTTACACGTAAATGCGGGTACACTACCTCCCCGTTTACAGCAATTTAATATTACAAAAAATTGTATCAAGTATAAAGACTCACGAATCTACCAGAACATCGGTTGAGTGAGGGCAGACAAAGCCTAACCACCAGGAGAAAGACAGTAAAACTACAAGGAAAACGTGTAACATCCTCATATGTAATTAGACTTAGTTATAAGATAGTTAGAGAGTCAATTAGAGTTTAGTATAACCTAATGAAATAAAAGGAACAACTAAAACAAAAGTATTATATAATAAAAACATAGAAGAATAAATGAGATGCATCGTAGGGCTCGATTCCCGGATGGTACCATGGGATTTTTTCCCGAAAGGGGGGATTATCCCTACGGTCACCAGGATTTGGTTAGTTTGGTTTATGTTAAGCTTAGGACCACTCCTGGCTCCATTCCTTCATATTCACTATGATCACATCGTCTCATTGCTAGTACGACGTGTAGACAGCCTCCTGTGGTGTACCCTGGGTAATGTTCTGTGACACCAGGGCGGCTAAAAGTCTTCACACACAGACAACCGAACTATTGTAGCGTGTCAATCAAATTGATTGAACACCTACAAGAAAAAAGTTCACTATTTATCACTATTTATGTAATTGGGTGCCACGTTGGAGTTATATCAAGATATTGAAGATAAAATACCTCAAAGTTTATACTCTCGTATTACGTAACACGTATTGCCCTACGTTCAAAACACGTGGTTAGTCAAAGTAATAATTGTCTTAATAATTGCTGTTCTAAATATCAAAGAAGAGGACTAGGTATTATTACAGTTATGAATAAGATATGTGAATGCATACCCTTGTTTATAAGATGGGGTCAGATGAAGAAACCTACAGCCGGCCATGCGGCCCTCAAAAAGGTGGAAAATATACATCTATATTATTTCTTTGCGTAAAAATAACAGTGAAAATCAAATGACTAAATTAATACTGATACATTTTGATATAGGATATGTGTGTATAAACTCACCACGGCCAGATGTCTACAGATATCATTAACTCACTTCTAAAATCACAGGATTATCTATAATGGCGGCTCCACGTGGCGCAACACTCGCCTGTTCAGTAGGGGAGAGAGCGTGGAAATGGA
>CABFVX010000822.1:191444-224967 GCA_902151425.1 Timema shepardi
AGTTCAGTTGTAAATGATAGAGATTTGATTATGCGGTCATTGTTCATGGAAAGTATTAGTTTGGGTGAGCAACCCATGGAAATTGGCCTATTGTCATAGTGGGGTCCGCGCAAATAATACTATTTTGTTTTGGCCTGTAAATGGGTTCCTAAATTTTGTAATAATTCTAAAGGATGTTAATGTACTATTGAATGCTCTGGTAGTACCGTATGGGAACATGTCCGGCCATAGTACCGTAATGACGCCTGGCTCTTAGCCATCAATCAGCAGGATTCACCAGCCAATTATCCAACAAATTTAGTGGATTCCTGGTAATATTTAACCCTGCCAAGTGAGACTGTATAAGTGTTATATTATAAATCTGTTCTATATTTTGCGTTAGCCAACTACGCCACCGAGGCGGGTTCCGAACTATACATCTCTCCCGGACAAAGATACCATACGCCAATAAAAAATATATACATAGATCATAGAAACAAGGAGAGTAAATAAAAAAAATCTAACATTATATTGCTATCCCTTGAGTTAAATACAATTTTTTTTTTAATTTAGTGTCCTTCAAACTATTAATATTATAAACAATTATTTTTAAGGTATTTCTTTTTATGTTCCTTCTATTTTGAATTGATAAATTCACGACCGATCTGGGCAGTACATTTATTACTATCAGACATACCAGAGAATTCGAGTATACTTTATTTTGTATCATTGTTAAAATTGATATTCCCCCTTTCACAATGATAATTTAATGGAGGTGCACTATTTGTTGTGTTTGTAGGATAATTGAGTTAGTAATTCGGATACTATTTATTACTATTAGTAATTTTACCATATTTTACTACTCGTTCGGGTTATTCATATATTATTATTAGTAGTATCACCAGGTCTTACTACCTGTTCGGGTTATTCATATATTATTATTAGTATCATCACCTCGTCTTACTACCTGTTCGGGTTATTCATATATTATTATTAGTATCATCACCTCGTCTTACTACCTGTTCGGGTTATTCATATATTATTATTAGTATCATCACCTCGTCTTACTACCTGTTCGGGTTATTCATATATTATTATTGTCACCTCGTCTTACTACCTGTTCAGGTTATACACATATATTATAACTACTGTCGGTGACCTGGCGGTCTAGGGGTAAGGTGTCAAACTTCTATGCTGGCGGCCGGGGTTCAATCCTCGGTCCCGGCACAGATTTATCTGATTGTCAAACCCTTCCTTCACCTCTGACAAGACATCTTGTGAATGTGGGGAATACCAGGCCTCCACCGTGGTTCGGATTCCACGTTAAACTGTAGGTCCTTCATTTCATCTCACAATCACCCTACCATTACACATTAGTGTAAGTGCGTATAACCCGAACGGGTAGCAAGACGCGGTGCTAATAATAATATAATAATTACTCTAAGAGGGTAGAAATAAAGAAGGAAACGTTTTAGAGGTAATCTATCCGCATTTGCGTGGAAGGAGAGTGGGAGACAGTTTAAGGAAATACCTCAGTATACTCTACCGGAATTCGAACCCCGGTCTCCCAGTCATCAGCAGGCCAGTCTAACATAAGAGTGACACTTTAGAATTTAAACCATTCAGTCACTGAAGCAGGTCAAATATATATATATATTTGTGTTAATTACACTAATGGGGTAGGAATGAGGAAGTTTAAATTTGAGAGGAAATGTATCCGCCCTCGCATGAAGCTATAGTGTGAAACAATTTAGTATAATAACCCTCAGTACACCCGGTTGGTAATCAAACTATGATCTTTCGGTCAAAGCACAAAACCATTAGAATCAGAAAAGTTAATGAGCTCGACATTTATATTCAGACTGCTTGCCTACCGATGCAGGTCTAATAAAATCACCTCAAATATGCCCAATCAAAGATATAAGAAAAACCACTAGCCAACCTCCAAAAACCTGCCCCTTAATGACTGGCTATTAATAGCCATCCCCTCATTTATTTAACTTTTATCTCTTCAACTTCTCGTCCGCCTTGTCTATTCCCAACTCATTTATACGTTCTCTCTATTCCTGTTCCTCATCGCTCAAGAAGTCTTCTCGAAACTTCCTCTCTACAGCCAGTCAGCTAGTCACGTGCACTGCCTTATTAATCATTCCGCGAAGAGTTTACCGGCGGAGCGAGATGAAAAATTACATCACATCCAACATGATAAAAAAAAAGTTTGAGGTAAGAAATGATGAGTGTTCTTTTAACTGCAAGTTTTATGCTGAACTTTACATTACATAAATAAAGTTAAAATGGGAGGGTTGAGCCCTTTTCTATCTTGATATGGAAGACAGACAATTCTCAGAAAGTTAATATTTATTCAACGTGTATCAAGTCTGAAAACTTTAGTATATACATATACATATATATATATACACACACATATATACATTCACAAACATACACACATATACATACATTCACAAACATACACACACATATATACATTCACAAACGTACACACATATATACATTCACAAACGTACACACATATATACATTCACAAACATACACACACATATATACATTCACAAACATACACACATATATACATTCACAAACATACACACATATATACATTCACAAACATACACACACATGTATACATTCAAAACATACACATATATATATATATATATATATATATACACAAACATACACACACATATACATTCACAAGCATACACACATACATTAACACACACATACATTCACAAGCATACACACATACATTAACACACACATACATTCACACACACATATACACATACGTACATACATAAAACATTGTAGCCACGTTTTACATAGCCTACACCTTCCTTTTGATTCACACACTCTACCTTCATATATTTGCTTCGTCCCTCGGACCACATTTATCCTCTCAACATGCCCAAACCAACGTAACACCCTTCTTTCTCACTGACCTACAAGCCTCCCTTTCAAACCTCAACTCCTTCAGCACCCATTCATTACTGTGTCAAGTCAAGTTCTAACAGTCCGCGACTCAGGCCTTATAAACAAATTCTAAGAAATTATGTTAAATAATAAAAATAATAATATTTTAACACATATTTCTCATGTGCGATACATCTGTGCGTATTAGGTTTTTTTCACTGCTTTTTACTACCCGTTTGCGCGATAAGTATAGTATTATTTATGCTAGATGGTCGACTTCGGTGATCGTTGAGTAAATTTCTTGCCTCAGACCCGATTTTCGTGGATTAAAGCCCAGCCGGAGTTGACGGATTTTTCTTGGGTGACAAAAATCCGTAGCACAACTTCCTTCGGAGGGGAAGTAAAGCCTTCGGTCACATGTTGATTGTGGCATGTAAACGAACCCTGGAAGGTATGTGAAAATACCTTTCCCGCCAAAATGTGTGATCTCTTTCTCTCTCGGTTATAGAAAATCTCGTGTGCTGATATAATCAGTCGACCCAGAGATTGTACGTCAAATACCTCAGATAAATGAATATGTAAAAAGTAATGTTAATGAGGTATAATTTAGAATAAATGTATTTAATTTGCATGGATGAAAAGGGGTAAAAAATTTAGGAGAAGAAACCCTCACTATATCCAACCGGGGTTCGAAACCCCGATCTACCCGTCACTGGCAATCCAGTTTAATAAGAGAGTGACGTGTTAGACCATGTGACCAGAAGGTGGATCGGGGTTCATATCTTTGCTGGGGATACAGAGGATGTTAATTTATTTCCCACTCTTCCTCCGAGAAAATGCGGAAACATTTCCTGTATAAAATCTACCTTCCTCATCCCTACCACATTATTATAGTTAATATATGTATACAATTCAAACTGTTAATGAGACAAGGTGGTAATTAAAAGCTTCTGACGAGTTGATGAAACATAATGGAACATTGTCTCCCGGATAAGGTAGAGGTGTACGGATTTTGACTCCTGTTAAAGAGATTATTTGTAAAATTTTGGTCTTTTTATTATATTATTGATTTTGTTATTTTACTGGCATGGTTTTAGTAGGAATAAAAATGGATGAAGTTGTTTTGTTGGGTAAGCTAATATTTTACTATATTTTTAGCACCGCGTCTTACTACCCTTTCGGTTTATACGCCTATGTACTAATTACACTAATGTGTTAGGTGATTAGGAAGGCTTAATTTATAAGAAATGCACCCACATTACACATTAGCTTAAGTGCATATAACCCGAACGGGTAGTAATACGTGGTGCTAATAATAATAATAATATTTCACATTAAGCCCAATTATTGATTGTTGTCATATTGAATGAGCCCATAAACCCATAAAATATGTAATACAAACTATCCTACCTCGTACGATTCAATTTGACTAGCAAATAACGAGTATATTCACACTGTGTGTTTACACTATGTAACATAAAGACTTATTTTAATAGGAAGGGCCTTTCAGAAAATATAAATATATTTTATTAAAAAGTTGATAAACATTTTACCATATTATTATATTTAGCACCGCGTCTTACTACCCGTTCGGGTTATACGCTTACCATATTATTATCATGTTATATTATGTAAGTCTATTGATAATATCTATATAATCAATAGACAGTTACCCGCCTCGGTGGCGTAATTGGCTAACGCGCTAGTCGTGTTGAGCTTGACTGCTGAGGACGGGGAGATCGAGGTTCGAATCTCGGTCAGGTGAACTGGGGGTGGTTTTTACTAAATGGTTTTCCACTCTACCTCCACGCAAATGCGGGCTCACTTCCTATAATTCAACTTTCCCAATTCCTAATCCATTAGCATAATTAGTACTTAAAGCGTATAACCCGAACGGGTAGTAAGACGCGGTGCTAATAATAATAATAATAATAATAATAATAATTGTATAATAAGGCCCTTTCTATGAAAATTGGATTGTAGTAAAGTGAGAATGCTGCGCCCGCAAATGTTCGAGTTGACGTGTTCAAGCAAGCTGCATTGTGTTTAATGGATTAACAAGAATGTACATTCAGACATCACTAGGCATTGAATATATAATATAATACAATTAAATATACTATCTCAAACCGTTAGTGAGCCCAACATATTAATTAGAAACAGAAAATGATCTCATGGTTTCAAAACTAATTCTCAATTATTAGTTAAACATCAATGGTTTTTCCTCTAAAGATACAATACAGTGATTGTAACTTATACGACAGACTGAACAGCTACTCAGTATAAAGTTTGTTTGTCATATTGTTACTAAAATTACACAACTGTGAATGATTATCAAGTAAAATCAATATTATTATTGATAGAATACAACAAAAAATCTGTTTCATCTGATTATATTTTAGTACTAATGAATTAGATTACTCTATCAAGATTTTGACTACTCACGGTCATTTCAAAGTATTTTACAAAAGAGTTAGGTACACAATCAATGGACTACACCTCGATATATTAAGAAGCTCTCTTAAAACAATAACGTATGTTTAATTTAAATCAACGATGATCTTACCTTATAAAACCATAAATAAATTGTCTCTGACGACACTTGTTTGAAATGTATCTCGTTCCAACGTCCATGTTGAACATAAAATTGTAACCGCCGTTGCGATGTTTATTTCGCGAACAGATATTTAAATTGAACCGTTATTCCAAATGAGCTATTCGAACTCCCCTACTCGAAGTGATTCTAACTTCAAGTTCAAGATCACGTGACAAATCAAAACAATCGGGTTTGTTCGGCTGATATCGGTCACAGAAACGAAGTGATAAAACAAAAGAGAGCGACTCATGCTTCCATGATAAGAGTATTCTGATTCAGGTTCAAGATTTGTTTAATCTTCGTTACCGAGTTTTACTACCATCTGAGAATATATGTATAGTGTATTAATAATATTATAGTGTTGGGGAGAAGAGGTTTAATTTTGAGAAGAAGCACCCGCATTTGTACGTAGGGATAGAAGGAAATGACTTGGGGGGAAAAATCACAATTATTTCACCCTACCAGTATTTAAACTCTATAATCATCCGGTTATCAATGGTTCAGTCAATTCCGGGAGTGATGCCTCAGCCCAGTGTGGTCCATCTGGTGGCCCGTGAGCCAAATGCGGCCCGCGCTCACTGAAGATGTGGCCATCACATTGTCCCGGAGGAAAATTAAAGGGAAGCCCTCACTTGCAGATGGGAAATAGCTAATCATTCAAATAAATATATTTTTTTAAAAAGGTCATGATCGCATATTATTATCTATTTTATTAGTAAAATGGTGACCTGGTGGTCTAGGGGTAAGGTGTCAGACTTCTGGCGGCCGGGGTTCAATCCTCGGTCCCGGCACAGATTTATCTGATTACCAAACCCTTCCTTCACCTCTGACAAGACATCTTGTGAATGTGGGGAATGCCAGGCCTCCACCGTGGTTCGGATTCCACGTTAAACTGTAGGTCCTTCATTTCATCTCACAATAACCCTACCACTAGACATTAGCGTAAGTGCGTATAACCC
Organism: Timema shepardi; assembly: GCA_902151425.1. Lineage (NCBI taxonomy): Eukaryota > Metazoa > Arthropoda > Insecta > Phasmatodea > Timematidae > Timema > Timema shepardi. The sequence goes on from CABFVX010000822.1 coordinate 197,916, forward strand.
GAACGGGTAGTGAGACGCGGTGCTAATAATAATAATAATAATAATAATAATAATAGTAAAAATATGTATACTGTAGATAATAAATTTATAATTTTTAGTTGTTTTGTGAAATCGGGGCTGCATATTTCATAACACATATTTGGGAAAGCAATAAAGCTTTTTTTTAGCAGTAAAATTTGAAAAATTCCTTCAAACAAAAAATATAGTTTTTATGTACATATTGAAGATAATTGTTTATAAGGTGTAGTTTGTGGGCCTATATTATGTTTATGGGGTAGCTAAGTTAATTAGACGCATAGGTTGACCCGTGGTGTAAACTCATAGGCCTAATCATATTAGGCCCTTGGGATGAAAAACGGTGGCCCACCCTACCTTGATCCATTCGACTACAAAAGCTGATTTTCATTCTCAATAAAATTAACAGTTTTTTTTAGCACAATGTCTTACTTTCTACCCGTTCGTGTGCATACACTTATGTACTAATTACGCTAATAGTTTTAAGTATGAAGAAGTTTACCCGCATTTTCGTGGAGGGAAAGTGTAAAGACATTTTGTAAAATCCACCCTTGGAACACCCGACCGAGATTTGAACCTTGATATCCCAGTCATCGGCAGTCTAGTTTTATGTGAGTACGATGCCTTAGACCATGCGGTCACTGAAGCGGATAATTAAAAGTTGTTGTATGCACTGCCCACTTAGCACTTTAACTTATTTTCGTATTATCCGATTCATACGCGAAATTTAACATGATACTAAGTCTAGTGTAATCATTTAAAGCGAAATATCAATGTTTAATGTACTTCTTTTTCAAAGTTATTTAACGTACACCTTCTGAACCGAATGATTATATCAGCACACGACTTATAAACTAATTTAATTCTAGAACAAATACAACATCCAGCACCAGACCGTTGATTCATCAATGTAAATGGGAAAACCCACATTTCACCGACGATAAATTTTCCGGCCATGTCAGGAATCAAACCCGGGACCTTTAACTCAGTAAACAGACATGCTAACGACTGAGATAGGTTGTCGGACCTTTGATGTATTATTTAAGTTAACTTTATTTGACTCGCATCGGCGAGGACGCGGAAAAGGGCGTAAGTCTGGCTATTATAGGCTAAAGGAGATTTATGTTACTATAACCCGCTTCGGTGGTTGCGTGGTCTAACGCGCTAATCTCGTGTTGGACTGGACTGCTGAAGACGGGAAGGTCGGGGTTCAATCCCGGTCGGGTGAACTGAAGGATTTTTCCTACGTGGTTTCCCACTCTTCCTCCACGCAAATTCGGGTGCATGTCCTCTGAATTAAGCATTTCCAATCCTTAACTCATTAGTGTAATTAGTACATAGGCGTATTACCTGATCAGGTAGTAAGACGTGGGGCTAAATATACATTTATATATATATATATGTTATTATAGTAATATTAATTTGATTCTAGTTTAAATTTCGCATTTATATAAGGGCTACTAAAAAAGTATAAAGTCAGAGTTAGGTTCATTCAATAATGAAATATCTAAGCCTATTTTATATTAAGATAAGCTACCAACTATTCCCTGGCGAAACTAATTTCCCAAACTGATCAACATCAAAGAGATGCTAGTAATAATAGGATGCCTTGCATTCCTAACAGATCACACTCGTTTGGATTGTATTGATGATGAGTATAAATTCTCGTCACGTTTACAAATTCCGAAAAAATAAATAGTACCTCAAAGCGTATTCATACACACATTCAAATAGAATTCACCAAATGTAACGTAGAAAAAAAAGACTGGAATTGTGGAGTAAAAAATATATATTTAGCTTGCAACACTTTTTCAGATGAGTTTGTTATTTTCCATTTTTAAGAATTACTATATTAATATCTCATAGTTTGACTCGCGCACACACACACACACACACACACATATATATATATATATATATATATATATATATATATATACAACTTCAAATCACCGATACGTAATTACGTCCACTTAAGGAGGCATGAAAGGGGACGTGAGGAAAAGACAGTGTTTTTGCAGTTTTTATGGCGAAACATTTTTTTTGGCCAAAATAAAATATTGCTCTAATACAAACATAGAAATAAATTTTCTTCACATAGCAAACTCGAAATTTCTTGAATATCTGTCTCAGGAATCTAATGAAAAAAAATATTTTTTTTCCTATTAAAATGTTTGTTAGATAATGCGACAATGCTCATGACAAATATTAAGGAACTGTTTATATCAACATGTGAAGAAAATTGGACTCTATTTTTGTTCTGGAGCAATATTTGATTTTTTTACAACCAATTACCATAAAAACTGCAAAAAACACTGGGCTTTTCTCACGTCCCCTTCCATCACATCTTAAAGAAATTCACACCGGTGATCATTTGATCTGAGGCGTCATTATTGAAATAGACTATATCACCAGTGAAGGAGAGAGGTTCTAATTCCAGTAGATATAACGGAGGTGTTTTTTCTTAAGTGGTTTCCCAATCTACCTCCATGTAAATGTGGAAAATATTCTTCTAAAGTATACCTTCTTCATTATTTACTCCCCTAAAATAAATATGCTGATAGTCAGAAAGTTTATTGAGAGGTTGTGCACACACAAAAAAAGATCTGAAAATAACAGTTATTTGTATTTGACGAATGATTACTCAGATCTGTAAAATAACCAATTTAATTTGATTAATTTTTTTATGTTTTGGTTTTTTTGTATAGATATGTATTTTAATTTTATTTATTTATTTATGAGTATTTAACGTACACTTTCTGAGCCAACTCATTATATCAGTATAGGAGAATTTCTATGAGTGAGATCGAAAGGGCTTACCAATTTTGCCGGGAAAGATATTTTCACATACCTTCCAGGTTTCTTTACATACCACAATCAACATGGGACCGACGGCTTTACTTCCCCTCCGAAGGACGTTGTTATATAGATTTTTTTTATCGCTCAAACCCCGGCTGGGCTTAAAACCACAAACATCGTGCCCTGAGGCGAGCACTTTACCCCAAAACCACCGAGGTCGATTTTGTATAAATAAGACCGTGTATAATAAAGAACAAAACTGGATAATTTGAAATCATATTCATCCTACAAGGAAATTTAGACACAAAATAGAAACCCATATTGGTTTGGTTTGGTTTTTTTACTGGGAAATTTATCTTACACATTCCTTACGCCCACGCCAGTTGAAACACGGTGTAAATATCAAGGTCTCTTAGCCTTGTTTAGCAAGGTCAGGGTTCAAATTCAGATCAGTTGTACTGAAGGTTATTTATTTAAAAGTTTCCTCACTATCCCTCTTCGTAAATGCGGACACACTATCTTTAAATTCATCATTCATTATCTCTAAAACATTAGTGTAAATAATACATAGTCGTATAACCCGAACTGGTAGTAAAACGTGGTGCTAAGAAAAAAAGCATGAGTATAATCCGAACGAGGAGTGAAGCACAGAAAAATATATATATTAGCAAACTTCTGACAAATTAACAACCTAGGAAATTACTCTTAATGTTACACACACACACCTACCTAAAGTAGCCCGGTGACTTCTTTGGTGCTGACTGACAGCAGACGGCTTTGAAAAGTTACCAAACCAATTTATATATCCCTACGCCGAACCATATGATCTGCAAAAACATGTGTTAAGCAACTGTCACTTCTGACAGTCAAAATTTAGGTATATACCTAAATGTTGACTGTCAAAAGTCAACTGTGAGCTGTCAGTCAGCACCAAAGAAGCCACGGGGCTACTGTACCTGTGCCTACATATTCACATTGTATCAGCAAGACTCCCTCTACATCCATTACTGTTTCCAGCCTGAGACCTGGGTCAGCTTTTATTCAAGCCATATATTTTCCACTACCAGCTGACTAGGCCTGTCTTATAATCTATCTTAAGACTAGGACAGGCACAACATCCAGTCCCCGGCCGTTAAATCATCACTGTGAAAGGGTAAACCTACATTTCACCAATGATGCAGTTATCGGCTATGTCGGTAATCGAACCCGGGGTACTTAACTCAGTATACAGACACGATACAGACTGAGCTATGGTGTCGGACCCTCTACAGATGATAAATATGAATATCAACACACAGGTTGAAAATAATTATAATCGCGGGAATGTCCGTATGAAAGGACCAAAATTCGATAAATTTTAATTAGTTGGAAAATGACATCTAGACGGTGGGGAATCGAACCCTAGAACCTTTGGCTTAGCACACCGATTCTATAACACTGACTTATTCCAGGATTGTTCCCGTGCTAAGGGTCATTCTTCACTCATATTTTAAGGCAGAGTCTGTGATGGACATGTAGAAATCACCAAACACATATGAGCGAACAATTAGTGATCATTCATGCAGTATGTAGATTGAAATTCCCGCATATCCATCACAGACTCTGACTTATACTAGGAGCTAAGAAAGACCCTGAGCACGTGGTGAATCCTGGATAGATCAGAGGTGGAACTTCAGTCGCTAAGCCAAAGGTCACGGGCTCTATTTGCGTGTACAGGCGTCATTTTTCAACTAATTTAAAATTATTAGAACTAGATACAGTTTCACGTATTCATACGTCAAGTTATATGACTTGTAACAATCAGATTTATGTTATTAATAACTAGACCCTTCCTCCCATTTTTTTATTTTCAACACACATATTGAAGAATCATCATTGACTCTACCATAAAATATGAGTGACTATCGACATTGTTATGAGGAATAAATTAAAATTTCAAAATAAAATATAACCTATGTTACTCGCTGATAATGTATCTTTATATTGTTGGAAGAATTTTTGAAATCGGTCCAGTAGTTTTTGAGTTTATCTATTACAAACAAAAAATCAAATCTTTCCTCTTTATAATATTATTAGTATAGATATGGTAAAAGGCCATCATTGTTATGTTGTTTTTTGCACCGGTTTAGGCTACACGCTGCTTACTCTAATGAGCTAGAGATGAGAAAGGTAGAATTTAGAGGCAGTGTACCGGAATTCGGGAGGAGGGAGAGTGGAAGACAATTTTTGGGAAAACCCCTCTCAAAACACCAGACAGGGTTTAAAACCCCGATCCCCTGTCATCGGTAATCTAGTCTATTGTAAACGTGACGCCTTAGATCATGTGGCTACCAAATAGGGTGCTATCATTGTTCACAGCAAAATTATTTATGGTTTAAATTTTATGAAAATGTATTCGTACCAAAATCATATTTTAAGGATATTGGTAGAATTAATACACTAAATAATCTAAGTATGATGAATAAATATTGTTGAGTCCTATATGATAAAGTTCTTGCTATCGCCACTAAAGTAGGGAGTAGCTGTACTTGTACTTTCAAAAAAAGACTGGATTCTTGGTCTACATGTATATCATCGCTAAGGGAACTATATGGACAACCCGCTTCGATGGTAGAGTGGTCTAACGGGCTACTCTCGCAGTTGGCTAGTCCACCTACAACGCGGAGATCAAGGTTCGAATCTTGGTTGGATGTACCGAGGGTATTTTTCCCAAAATGGTTTTTTATTTTACCTCCACGAAAATTCGGGAAACTTATTATTAAAATAACCTCCCTGATATCTAAACCATTATTGTAATTATTACTTACATAAGTGTATACCCCGAACGGGTAGTAAGACGTGGTGCTAAAAAACAAACAACAAAAAACTGCATTTTGACTATTGAGAAACAGTGTTGTCATTCTCTCGTTTTAGTGTGGTCAATCTTCCTTCAAATATAAGACAAGTTTCGCAACGCTGGTTAGTCGAGGTTGCCAGTAGTTCCTTCTTACCCCAGCACACCACCATCCGACATAACTGAAAGTGAGGAGATTTGGCAACAGTTGACCATGAGAGAGCTCGGATAAAGCTTTTCTCCGTAAGACCTTCTGTTCTCTCGGCAACAATATTGGGTGTAGCAACGGACCTGACTGGTAATAGATTGTGTGTATCGTGGAGAAGCAAAGCAAAACAGAAAGGTATAGGTAGAGTTAATTAAATAAATCAGCTAAAACCAATATATCATATTATTTCAATTTTTATAGTACATTTATTTCTCAAAAATTATTTTAATATAAAATATAAAATTAATGTGAATATGACAGTTGTATATTATTTTTAAATATAACTGTGCGCTTACCATTTTAATCACCGCGAGTATAAAATAAGAGTTGATGAATACATATACTAATTTTTTATATACAAGGCACAACATAATATCAAACCGATGATAAATTTCCCCCTCACCCTCAAATTTAATCTATTAAGGCCTAATATTTTTCTTTTCAAATTACACATTAACAAGACATAGATATTGATTATTTTAAAATGTGAAAGAACTGATGAAAAATATGTAAAAAGGCAGGTAATATTTTATTAGCATGTTAAAATAACACACACATTCGAGCACCGACGAACAGGACATTCTGGATGAAAAGTTTTTAGCTCGATAAGTAATATTGTTCTAACTCAAAACGACATTTTTAAAATGTATTTATTATTATTATTATTACATGCGCTTACCAAGATTTAAATTATTAGCTAATAGAATATCACTCAAAATTAACTACTACAACCCGCCTCGGTGGCGTAGTTGGCTAACGCGCTTGTCGTGTTGAGCTCGACCGCTGAAGACGGAAAGAGCAAGGTTCGAATCTCGGTCGGGTGAACTGGGAGTGGTTTTTCCTAAATGGTTTTCCACTCTCCCTCCACGCAAATGCGGGTTCACTTCCTTTAATTCAACCTTCCCAATTCCTAATTCATTAGAGTAATTAGTACTTAAAACGTATAACCCGAACGGGTAGTAAGACGCGGTGCTAATTATTATTATTATTAACTACTACAGGTCATTTTTAACATCTAGTCTTATTACCCGTTCTTGTTACACGCTTGTATACTAATTACTATAATTTATTAGGGATGAGGAAGGTTTAATTTAGAGGAAGTGTAGCGGAATTTGCATGGATGGAGAGCATAAAAATCATTAAGGATAAACCACCCTCGGTACACCCGACTAGGATTGAAATCTTGACCTCCCAGTCTAATGCAAGAGTGACGCCTTAGACCATGTGGCCACAAAAGTTGGTGAAATTCACTGTTATTCAAGACGAAATTTCAAAGATTTACTCATCAACGTTGTAGGGTGTCTAGTTATAAATAGTTTCTTAACAGAGTGTACATAAGATTTTACAAACTGTATTTTGTACTTTTGGAGTATTTGTGTGTCCCCTCCATAAATTAAGAGGAAGGTCCAGAGACATCAAATTCATCGGAGAGACGACGATTTGACTATAAGCCCTTTTTATTTTCTAATATAATTTTATTGCAAAAAATATAAAATAGTATCAAAGTGAAAATACAAAATTTTACTAAAACCGTTTATTATTTGGTAATATTTTTTTGGGAGTTATCTCTTATGCTTGTTTTATGAAGCTTTCCAATTTACGTATAAATGGATACATAGTCGGATGGATCAAAGTTATTGCAACTCAGAAAATTAAGTTTGAAGCAAGGAAAACTTTAGTAATGGTAGCTCTTTGAGCTGGTTCAAATGCTCTGATTTTATTTTTTTTACTTTACTTTGACATGTACTAAAATAAACTACCAATATACAACATACTAATGGCGTAGCCAGAATGTTCTAGCGGGTTTTGTGGCTAAAACTTTGCTGAATATGAATCTTAAATGAGGTGGAGTGGGGAGATATTTTAGGTGAAATATAACCTAGGTATGACTGTTTTATTTAACAACTCGCAAATGAGGAATGGGGTTGAAATAAACTCTTAAATCGTATAGTACGTGGAGACCATGGTTTAAATTCCGGTCGGATTTCATGAGATTTTTTTCTTTTGATGGTTTTTCACACTATCCCTACCCGCAAATGCTGGCAAATCTCATAAATTCTTCTTTCTTCACTCTTACACCATCCACTTGTAAATATATAGTATTGTACACATATATATATAAATCTGTATGTATATAAATATTGTATGTATGTGTGTATGTATTTATGTATGTATGTGTATATGTATGTATGTATGTATTTATGTATGTATGTATGTGTGTATGTATGTATGTATTTATGTATGTATGTATATATGTGTGTATATATATGTATGTATGTGTGTATGTATGTGTATATGTATGTATGTATGTGTGTATGTATGTATGTATTTATGTATGTAAGTGTGTATGTATGTGTATATGTATGTATGTATGTATGTATGTATTTATGTATGTATATATGTATGTATGTGTGTATGTATGTATGTATGTACAGTAGCCCCATGGCTTCTTTGGTGCTGACTGACAGCTTTGAAAAGTTACCAGATCAAATTATGTATCCCTACTCCGAACCATATGATCTTCAAAAACACGTGTTTGGCAGCTGTCACTTCTGACAGTAAAAATTTAGGTATATACCTAAATGTTGACTGTCAAAAGTCTACTGTGAGTTGTCAGTCAGCACCAAAGAAGCCATGGGGCTACTGTATGTATATATGTGTGTATGTATATATTAAACACACTTGCTAACATCGAATAATCGCGCCTCTAGTACGAGATAAATACATGATATAAGCAGCTATATGTCCTTCCTACCTTTCTCTTGGATCGTGCCATCCTCTGATCTCTGGAGTTCTCCGCCTCCCCTGGTATCTGTTTCCCCCAGACCTCCACCGCTATCCTCACGTACGTGAACACCAGTACGATCAACGGAACGATGTACTGCAGAACCATCAAGGTCATGCTGAACAGACAATATATCATATGAATAAATGGGGGGGAAAGCAAGCAAGATCACTTTAGGGTGGGGTCATCCATAAACTACGTATACCGCTGTTGAAAGGGGGGTATGCTGGAGCTCTTTAATAGTTACAAGGGGGGAGGGCTGGGCTCTATAATGTTTACATGATGTTACAAGAGCGGGGATGGGGTACATCACAGTGTTATGTAACATAGATCTTATACTAAAAATTCTAATTTTGAAAAAAAAGTAATATGATTGTTCTTGTTTTCACCTTTTGTAAATATACTAATAGAACAACGGGTCACCCACCTTGTTGGCAGTCTGGTCTAACGCGCTACTCTCCTAGTAGGCTAGACTGTCGATGACGGGGAGTTTGAGGTTCGAATCTCAGGTGGTTTTTTTTCCGGAATGGTTTTCCACTCTCCCTCCACGTAAATGTGGATACACTTCCTCTAAATATAGCTTTACTCGTCCTTAAAGTCATTATCATGATTAAAACATAAGGGTATAACCTGAACGGGTAGTAAGACGTGGTGCTTAAAAAAGGGGGGGGGGGGGCCCCGAAACGTTTAGACCAAACTTGCTCCATAAAACATATAGGCTGGAAAAGGACACACCGGTATATTTAAATGTTTTAAAACACGCCTGGGATCAAACCAGTGTTTCTATGATATTACAAAGGTCCCTTTAATCCTCCAGTGAGGTAGGTGTGATTTTTCCTATAAAAATAAAAAGTATGTAAGCTTTCATAAGTTATTAAAGTCAGCTCTGCAGGATTTCATCCATCCCAGCTTGTAAACATCCGTTCGACACCGGAATAAACAACTTATCATTAGCACCCTAGTCGCAAACCATACCTTTGTTATCACATGTTTTGAACATGTCTTTCACCGTTAAATTATTTTAAAAAAATGAACTCTGGGAGATTTTTTTTCCCTTCCTCAGATTTGGCTAAGACGATGTTTTAATGGAAGAGTTTTTTTTAAGTCTTAATAAATAAATATATCTTCGTTTAGAGAAATAGGGCAAGATCTAAAAAAAAGGAGAAAGTAATTTATTGTTCGGTTACATGATCCAAACCAGATAACCCGTTAAACAATCATTACATTGGACTATTGAATTTAAAATATCCAACTAAAAATCAAATGGTAAACCTTAAGTATTATAAAAGTAAAAACTTTATAAATTATTTGGTAATGTAAGAGTTGGTTTCACCTATGATACTATACTTTTTTTTTTAAAGACGATATATATTGAACCCTGTATTCTTAGGCTCGTAGTTAGGTGCACTAACCACTACACTATGGAGCCTGTTATCGTCATAGATAGTAACAATAAACCTAAGTTTAACATTATTGTGATCTAATAACAGATACAACATAATTTATACATATTTCCTTAATTATTATTATTAGCACCACGTCTTACTACCCGTTCGGGTTGTACACACTTACGCTAATGTGTATTGGTAGGGTGATTGTGAGATGAAATGGAGGACCTACAGTTTAACGTGGAATCCGAACCACAGTGGAGGCCTGGCATTCCTCACATTCACAAGATGTCTTGTCAGAGGTGAAAGAAGGGTTTGGTAATCAGATAAATCTGTGCCGGGACCGAGGATTGAACCCCGGCCGCCAGCATAGAAGTCTCACACCTTACCCCTAGACCGCCAGGTCACCCTTATTTCCTTAATTAAGTGCTCATATGCTTCTGATATTGACTTATTTTGTCAATATCAGTGAATAAATATAATATATGAGACAATGGATTTATGCAAGAATTCAAAGTAATTTTTATGCCTAATTTAATAAAAATATTTGAATAGATTTGAATTCATACTGAAAACGCCACATGAATAAAAGGAACATGTAATGGATGTGTAATTCTATTGGCAAATAAGGTCAATATACTTAACTTAAAAGATTCTCGCTGCGTGCTTCATCAAAAGATGTCGGCTTGATAAAATTATGAAGGCAAAAATATAAGGAATGGATGGATGTAACATTTCACTGTTTATTCAATAAGAATATTAAAATATAATTATATTCATAGATAGATATGGAGATGTAGGCTAATTATATTTCCGTAGCTTTTTGTGAGTCACAATCTATTAGAAAAGACAAATTCTTGGGAAAAACCTCTTAAAACTTTGAAAATAAAATGTTATTTTTAGAGTATAAAATTGTAAAAACACACCAAGTTTGAAAATAATGTCACATTAGTAGTGTTTATTAACATTGCAAAAACTAATTTAATTATTATAGGCTTGGTTAAATGTTCTAGACCAGCGGATCTTAAACATTTTTTAGATTTTACCCCTTGGCCATGACTAAAAGTTTAATGTACCCCCAAGATTAAAAATTTCTAAATGACAGACTTTAAAAAATAAGATAACATAATACATTATTTTTTATTTCATTTATTATTTAGCACCGCGTCTTACTACCCGTTCGGGTTATACGCTTTAAGTACTAATCACGCTAAAGGATTAGGAATTGGGAAGGTTGAATTAGAGGAAGTGAACCCGCATTTGCATGGTGGGAGAGTGGAAAATCATTTAGGAAAAACCCTCCCCAGTTCACCCGACCGATATTCGAACCTCGATCTCCCCGTCCTCAGCAGTCGAGCGCAACACGATTAGCGCGTTAGCCAACTACGCCACCGAGGCGGGTAATAAATTATTGATCTATTTAATCTATTGGGAAAAAATATCTATTATTAAAATATTTCAGATGTGACAAAGCTGTTTAGCGAGAATCCTACTGCTTGAAACTTAACATTATCGCTTATTGAGAATCGTTACTGTAAAAAGTCTGTTGGAAAGTTTTACACATTTCCTTCACAAATGAGTTCAAAAATAGAGAAAAACAGTAAACCTAAACATAATATTTTCAAATGAAGATTTTTAATTGTAATTATAGAGCTGATATATTATGAATACAAAAGTTTTTCGGTGATAGGGGTTGTGGCTGCGTGGCTTGGTGGAACTTTTTAATGTCTGGTAGTGCAGTCGGAACTTTCAAGCGAAGGCACAGCTCCCAATTTAGCCTATTGCGGTACTTATATTTTAGGTACACCATTAATGAAAAACCACTCTCACAGAGATATTTTGTTGATAAAGGCATCATAAACTGCTAATGTAGAAGGTGTTAAGTAGATGGTTGAAAATTTTCAGAAATTGGTCAATAGCTGAGAACAAATACAGGAAAAGGAAGGGTAAAAATAACCAGATAATGGTAACTGCCAAGAATTTGGGTTTTCCATAAGTCCCTTGTTAATTTGTCAACTTTCCCTTAAGAGCTGCTTGCGTACCCCAGCGCTTGTTCTGTGGGCTGTAAATAAGAGCCCCCCACCACCCCCATTTCTCGACAAGTCTCACCTGTAGAGATACCTCATGCTCTTGTCTTCCCAGTGCTCCTCGCAGATGAACCTACCCCAGATCTTGTTCTGTGGGCTGTTAAATAAGAGCCCCCACCCCCATTTCTTGACAGGTCTCACCTGTAGAGATACCTCATGCTCTTGTCTTCCCAGTGCTCCTCGCAGATGAACCTGCCCCAGATCTTGTTCTGTGGGCTGTAAATAAGAGCCCCCCACCACCCCCATATCTCGACAAGTCTCACCTGTAGAGATACCTCATGCTCTTGTCTTCCCAGTGCTCCTCGCAGATGAACCTGCCCCAGATCTTGTTCTGTGGGCCGTAAATAAGAGCCCCCCAAACCCCCATTTCTCGACAAGTCTCACCATGTAGAGATACCTCATGCTCTTGTCTTCCCAGTGCTCCTCGCAGATGAACCTGCCGCAGGTCTTGAAGAATTCTGTGGGTTGTATCAGCTGAGAGACCAAGGGTATCGGTAGGGCGGTGATTACTGCTATCGTCCACACTATCAGGATGACCACCTTGGCTTGTGTCTTGCTCATTCGCGGTTTGAGTGGCCACATGATGGCCATGTATCTGTCCACACTGATCGCCACAAGGGTGTAGGCGCTCACAAACACAGACATCGCCTGAAAAAAACAAAATCATTTATTGTAGGTGTTAGACGTGCACTTTCTGAACCGACTGATTATATCCGCACATGACTTGTAAACTAACTTAAATCTAGGACAGACACAACATCCAGCACCATATTTCACCAATAATAAAGTATTTTGCCATGATGGAAATAGAACCCAGGACTCTTAGATCATTAGACAGATATACAGACATCTAAAGGCATGGCATAGAGAGAGGCCTTTCGTCATAGGTGTGGTGATAACTGACATATCAAAGGATGTGAAAAAAGATTAAAAGCAAAACATAATTTAAAATAAATCTTTTGTTGTGAAATTTTTGATTGCCAAAAGTGAAATAAACTCATAATCTGGCACTGAGTCTTAGAAACTTTGGAATCTCGAAGAAGAGTCAGTTCTTAAGGCCAGCATAATTGGAGATGATTAAGAGCGTGCATCAAAGTAGGCCCAACTCAACTCCGGGCTCGCATATGAGGTTGTGTTTGTGTGTTTGTGTGTGTGTGTACGCGCCTGCGCGAGGTATGGGAGTAAGTATGGGGATATGTGTGCAGTGCATGCGTATTTGAATGATTACTCCAACTTTTCCACGGCGACGATGGGGGACAAAGCGACAAAGTTTCTTGTTATAATAACTACAGTATGTCCCTATTATGACAGAATGAAGATTGATGCTCAGTGCTTATCTGTAAGGCCATTCTAAAATGATCAGATACAACCTTTTCAATGCATTTTTTTTTATCTAAATATCATTTAATATCTCAACAATCTACTGTACTAGGAACTTCTATTAACTCTTGATCTCCATTAATGTTAAGTCATAAATAATCTACTTGCAATATTATTCGTGTAAATCTACTATTACTAGTAGAATGTATCAGAGTGTTGATCGGTATGTAATGCACGCTCTTAAAGAAGGTAAATTCTCAAGACTAGGAATGCTGGACTATCTTAGAGAATATATCATTCAAGACTGACGACCTCTGAGATTTTTATAGAGATAATCCCTCAGGATTAAATTAGAGACAATCATATTATGCTAGTTGATGTTCGAGGCTCAAACTTTATACTACTCAAGATAAGGTTTCCATTTCTACCATTTTAACAAACACAAATCTCTTGACAAGAGTAAATAAAATAATAATCAAATAATATAGTGAAGTCATTTTCAAGGCAAAATAAAAAATGTAAATACATTGTTGTTTTTTTCCATAGCATTTATTTATAATGTTCGGAATACGGGTGTAAAAGCAACAAAAAAATAATAATCTAATAATCCAAATAATATTGGTTTTGCTTTAAGTTAACAAAAGTGTGTTGGTTAAAGACTGTAATATGGTCAACCAAAAAGTGTTTGTCAGTTAATACTTTGACGCTATTAGCGTTTATACAAGTTAATTCAACTAAAACCATTCGAACACAAAACCAAAAATTAAATTACCCCACGATGGGCTTGTTCAAAGGCTTTGAACAAAATGAAAGCTCTAATCACCAAAATTAAATTCATTTATACGAATAAATCAATTACAGTAATACCCGCTTCAGCCGCTATATGGTCTAAAGGCGCTACTCTCACAGTAGACTAGACTGACGATGGTAGAGAGATAGAGGTTCGAATCTCGGTCGGGTGTACTACGAGTAGTTTTTTTCCACAATTTTCCTATAAATATAACCTTCCTAATCCTTGAATCCATTAGCGTAATTATTATATAAGCATAAAATCCGAACAGTTAGTAAGATACGGTGCTAAAAATAATATTACAGTATGAGTATATCCTTTATTTTTTAAATTTATTTAAGGTATTTAATATGTGTACTTTCGGAACTGATTGATTATATCAGTACACGACTTATAAACTAACTCAAATCTAGAACAGACACGACACCCAGTCGTTAATTCTTCACCGTGAAATTAGTAACCCACATTACACAAATTATAAGTGTTTCGGCCATGCCGGGAATCAAACCCGTGACTCCTAGGTCAGTAGACAGATAGTCTACCGACTGAGCTAAGGTTTCAGACTGTACCCTTGTAAAACAATATTTTTTTTTTCAAATCATACACGTTAACAGGAGAGTTGAATCCATTTTAAAAAGATTCTTTGAATTTATTGTTGGTGTATTTTTAGATCTACTTTGATGGCTAGAAAATAATGGCTCCAAAGGAGCATAAAAGCCTTATTCCTCGCAAGCTTTCTATAGTCACTCAAAAGAGTTGTTATTCATGGACATATCCTCAAGTCAAACCGTTAAAACATTTAATGGGATATTACGACAATTAGGTTAAGTAGTGTACACACAAAAGTATAAAAAAAACACTGATCAAATAAACAGTGTAACATTTATTGAAAGTTAGTTTATTAACTTTGGTGACCTGGTGGTCTAGGGGTAAGGTGTTGGACTTTAAGGTTGGGGTCCGGTGTTCAAGCCTTGGTCCCGGCACAGATTTATCTGATTACCTAACCCTTCCTTCACCTCTGACAAGACATCTTGTAAATGTGGGGAATGCCAGGCCTCCACCGTGGTTCGGATCCCATGTTAAACTGTAAGTCCTTCATTTCATCTCACAATCACCTTACCACATTAGCGTAAGTGCGTATAACCCGAACGGGTAGTAAGACGCGGTGCTAATAATAATTTATCTTCAGTAATGAATGGGTACTAAAGGAGTGATACCCGCCTCGGTGGCTAACGCGCCAGTCGTGTAGAGCTAGACTGCTGAGGACGGGGAGATCGAGGTTCGAATCTCGGTCGGGTGGACTGAGGGTGGTTTTTCCTCAATAGTTATCCACTCTCCCTCCACGCAATGGCGGGTTCACTTCCTCTAAATTCAACCTTCCAAATTCCTAACCCATTAGAGTAATTATTAATTAAGCGTATGACCCAAACGGGTAGTAAGACGTGGTGCAAAAAAAATGAACTAGTGGTTAGTGACGCGGTGCCAAGAGACGTCAAAGTTGGTGCTGTCTGCACCTGAGAGGTAGGCAACTCATCGATCTTCAGAACACAACAGGTGAAGTGTGGTGTAAATTATGACTAGTAATAGGCATTGGATTGTCCAACAGGTATCAAAAAGGAATGACTGATTCTTTCAAAGATATGGTGGTTGACCTTGAAAAGGGCTGATTTAGAGAGCGTAGAGGTGTATCGATTGAGGAGGCCGTCTGTTTGAATGTCTCTCTTCATACAAACGTTCTGCTTCCAATGCTTTAAGTCCAGTTACACCTTATACACACGTGTAACTTTCCTCTGTATCGACAGCCAACAGTGCAATGTCGCTCTGGCACCATCGTGTGTGTCAGGGGAGGGGGAGGTGGGGGTGCATGTATTGGTTTGCGGGACGTGCAGTATGTGTTGTCTACCCTCCAGGTGTATACAGCGCTAACTTTGACGCATCGTAGCGCCACCATTTGGTGTTGCCAACCCTAAGTACTTAGGGGTGGTTTTACTAAATGGTTCTCTACTCTCTCTTCATGCAAATTCGGATACACTTAAGCTATATTTAATTTTCTTACTCCCTAACATATTAGTGTAAAACATATTTTAAAGAGAGTGATATAAATTTGAGAAAACCACCAATTCTTTCTCAATTTATACCAAATAAATCGTAACATTATTTTTTGAATATAGAGTTTGAATTCAAGTTTATAAAAAATATAATAAAGAGGTTATACTCTATACACAAATTACTTTAGTCAATTAATGTAAGAAATCTGTTGATAGAGGGTTCCCAACGTCATGAAAAATGTGGTTGAGATCTTTTTAAAAAAAAGTTATTTGGCTGTATATTTTCATTAAGAGCGTTCCTCATATCAGTCCCAACTCAGCTCCCGGATCGCGCGAGGTATGGGAGTAAAAGGGAAAAGAAAATACCTACGATATTACAGAAATGTGTGAAATGCATTTGTATTTGAACGATTACTTGAAATTCTCCGCGGTTACGATGGGGGACAAAGCGACAAAGTTTCTTGTTCATAACTACCTTATGTTCATATGATTAAAGAATGAAGATTTGTGCACAGAGGCCTTTTAAATGCCGTTTTTATCCAAATATAATTTAATATTTCAACAATGTTCAGTATTAGGAGCTTGAATTAACTCTTTATCATCGTTAATGTTTAATCAGAAATGATCCACGTGCGATAACGTTCGTGTAAATTTACGATTTCTAGCCGACTGTATCACAGAGTCGATTGGCATGTGATGCACGCTCTTTATCACAAAAAGTCTACCTATACACAGAGTTTTACTACAAACCTTGTTACACAAACAATAAAATACGTTATTAAATCAATACCTGCCTCGGTGGCGTAGTTGGCTAACGCGCTTGTCGTGTTTGGCTCGACTGCTGAGGACAGGGAGATCAAGGTTCGAATCTCGGTCGGGTGAAATGGGGGTGGTTTTTCCTAAATGGTTTTCCACTCTCCCTCCACGCAAATGTGGGTTCACTTCCTCTAATTCAACCTTCCCAATTCCTAATCCATTAGAGTAATTAGTACTTAAAGCGTATAACCCGAATGGGTAGTAAGACGCGGTGCTAAATATTATTATTATTATTAAATCACCGCAGAGTTTTCTCAATGTTAACACACTGCTCTAAGCTCTAGGAGGTAGTAGGGTTCGAGGTCTGTTTGGGTACAATGGAAGACTTGTTTATCAGATCTGATTCTTATTTTCATATTATTATTATTATTATTATTAGCACCGCGTCTTACTACCCGTTCGGGTTATACGCACTTACGCTAATGTGTAATGGTAGGGTGATTGCGAGATGCAATGGAGGACCTACAGTTTAACGTGGAATCCGAACCACGGTGGAGACCTGGCATTCCCTACATTCACAAGATGTCTTGTCAGAGGTGAAGGAAGGGTTTGGTAATCAGATAAATCTTTGCCGGGACCGAGGATTGAACCCCGGCCGCCAGCATATAAGTCTGACACCTTACCCCTAGACCATCAGGTCATCATTATTTTCATAAATACGTGTAGTGTCATAGTTGATTTAGTATTAAGTAAATTAATGATAAATGTGTAATATATTAAATACACCCACACTAATGTATATAGTAGATGGGGGAAAAAACACATTAATACAATACACGTGTAAGCCTTCCTCTTACTTAGGTCATTTACCTGAGATTTGAACCTTTACCTCTCCGTCATTATTATTGCAAGTTTAACCTTATATGCCTTGTGATCACCAATGGGGGTTGATTTTTTAGTTTCACTACAGGAAAATGATGGTACAACATTCCATCTACTGTACTTGTTTTCTTAGATTAGCTATAGTAGACCCGCTAGAACCCGCTAGAACTAAAGCTCATTTAAATTAACTTCCAACTTTTTTTTAACACCATGTCTTACTACCCGTTTGGGTTATACGCTTAGGTACTAATTACTCTAATGGTTTTAGGGATTAAGATGGCTATATTTAAAGGAAGTGTACCCGCATTTTCGTGTAGGTAAAGTGGAAAACCATTTTGGAAAAAAAAAATCAGTATACCAGACCAAGATTCGAACCACGATCGTCTCGTCATCGGCCATCTGGTCTACTGGGAGAATAGTGCGTTAGACCATGTGGCCACCGAAGAGAATGGCTTATAGCTAAAGGTGCCCGTCTTCAAATTGGGTTTGTTTTCATTCAAACCGGTTCCAATGAGTCCGACTAGAGAGCTGTTCTAAGACGAAGAATATGAATGTATACACACGAGCTGACATGTTTTGATAGCACGTTTTGTTTGTCTCAAGCACGGGAAAGTTTGTTTAAATTCTTGAGGCAGGGAACGAATGTACTATTTTGGAACATACATAACAATCCACAGGGTGTTTATTTCGAGAGCTGACCCACCTCATATACTGTCAAGTGACGACACCTTCCCATCAGATACTAAACACCTCACATCACACAGCTCACAAACATTGAAGACCAGGTATTTCCTTTGAGTGGAATTTACACTTATTTTATTCGACACGTACGTATTTTATTCTAGGTTATTTCTGAGATCCCATCAAAATCAAGAATAGTTAAAGGTTTTGTTTCCTTTATTCTACTTAAATTCATGCTTCTTTTTTTCTTTTCGGGTTATATTTTTTGTTGTAATGGATATAGTACATGCTCTTACCTTTGTGACTCATACCCATTTCTGCCATTTCAGTTTAAATTTATCACGACATTTTCTCACGCATGCGCAAAGTCAATCGAACTCTGTTATTCTGAATAACAAGCAAAATCGTAGATACAGATAATCTGAGATGTATACAAATGAAGGTTACAGGGGAAAAAGGGGGAAAATCCCATTTTATCTCAATTTTAGTGAGTGTTTCCATTGGTTAAGAAAATAATAAGACCTTTATAATGCACTTTAGATTATGTTCAGAAGAATTTTCAGTCATATTTAAATTAATTTAAAATAAATTGCATGGGTCACCGCACGGACTTTCTCTAGTTTTTATCATAAAATAGACATTTACTAAAAACTCGTTAAATTTGTGAAGTGAAATAATAGGTCTATACATTGTTATATAAATATTACACCCAAGATCATAAATTAATTAATATACAGTGTTAATTACTCTATATCTATGGTATTAGGAACTAGTAACACTGTTACAGAAAAATTGAGAAAAGAGAAACATCTTTATCCTCCAAAGAGCATACCAGTAAAATTCATTTTCAGTCCTGATTTAACAAGTATAAATATTTGCTTATAGCTCATGAATAATTTGTTTTATAAAAAGATATTTCAAATAAAATATTTTTATCTTTAATAGTACTACAACTTCACAATGTTAAGTTATTTCATATCTCAAATAATTGTGGAGAAATTATGAAAATTGGAAAATTTCCCCTATGTAAAAGTACCCTCAAAGTCATTTACACGAGAATATGAGGGTTGCCATCTTATTTATAAAGATAAACAGTGTCTAGATACAAAACTTAATCAAAATCGTTAAAGCAAATTCAGAGAAACTCAATTTTTTCTCTGTTTGCCCTTCAATAAACTACCCTTTATTTTTACGGTTGGATGTCTAATTCTTAAAAAAAAACACTCGGGGAGACCTTATGAAAACAACAAATACCAAGTTGTAGCCCAATCGGTAAAATATCTTCGTCTCTAGTTCGAGGTAGAGACAGACAACATTTCTAAAACTGTTTTTTTTCTTTTTTCGTTTCAGGGGGTCATGAAACGTCGATATTTGTCAAAATCTCGAGTTGGATATTTTTTTTTTGGCGATCACAATACTTTCTCTTCGAGGGTTCGAGAGAAAGTAAAAATTATATTCTAGCGTTATTATGGTGGCTTTTAGAAATAAAAGTTGTTTTCCTGGAAAAGTGCTCGATGTGATTCTCCTCCTTTTTCCCATGTACCGTTCAAAATCGTATATATAAAATATAATGTGTGTGTGTGTGACTGTTAACGTTCTAATTACAAAACCAATAAGCTTACAAACCTAAATATTAGCGTGTGTTATGGTTTATTTTTATTTTAAAATGTTACACATATCGCTTTAGGTCACATAACTATCAGTTCGAATAACTTAAAAAGAAAAAAAATCAAAAGCCTAAATTTGGCATAGGCTTACGTGCGTAAATAAACCTTATAATATACACTGATGGTGTATTTTTTTACTTTTACATATATTATGAATTTGATGCATATAAAGTGAAAACTTGGTACATGAACTAAGTAAAATTTGATAAAATGGACACAATGGCAAATATTTAACTTTTACATATTATAATATTTACACCTTATACTGCGTGATTACCAGGTCTACTATCTCTAAAACCAAGAAAATTATCAATCTAAAGATTGGAACAATATTACGTATTTGACAATATTGTATGGGAGTGTTAATCTCTAGCGTATGTTCTTATAGTCTGGCTGTTGTTGCACTCATAACGCCTTAAACTACGCTACCACAAATATATTGCTTAAAATACAAATATAAAAATACGAAACTTCTCATTTGTACTCAGTGAAACCCCAGGGTATGCAAGCACCTATGATATATATTTTTAAATCATACATTGCGAGCATGGTGGAATAGATTCTTTGATAAATGAAAGTTGTAACTATGGAACCAACAAACCAGAAAAGTTTAAATTTTACATACGCATTCAGAACAATATTTAGGATTTTTTATCTCTAAAGTGTTAAAATAATACATATATTGAAATCCTTACGTATTATATATTATAACCAGCGATTTGGGTTGATAAAAAAAAATATAAATCGGAAACTTGCCATCAGTTTGACAGTGAATGAGACTTTTAGGATTGACTCCCTAACTGAGGGTTCTTTTTCCAAACCTGTTTCCCTCTCTATCACCAAGCAAATTCAGATATATTTCTTATAAAATTTACCTTTCTACTCCTTACCCCATTTGCTTGATTAAGATACGTACAACCCACCTCATAGACCACGTGGTTTATAGCGCTACTCTCGCAGTAGACTAGACTGCCCATGACGGGGAAAGATTGAGGTTTGAATCTCGGTCGGATGTACTGAGGGGAGTATCCAAAAATGTTTTTCACTCTCTCTCTAAGCAAATGATGGTACATTTCATATTAATATGACCTCCCTGATACCTAAAACAGCTAGCATATAAGCGTATAGCTCTAACGGGTAATAAGAGGTGTTACTAAAAGAGTATGGCCTTGAGAAGGGAACAAGGGAGAGAGTTTAAGGGGGGTCCTACCTGCGAGTAGCTGACGGTGGAACACATGATCCTGCCGAAAGGCCAGTGCTGCAGTAGTAAGGTAGTCACGAACGAGAACGGGATGCACAGGAGCGTCATGAGGATGTCCCCGACGGCCAGGTTGACGATGAAGTAGTTGGTGACCGTCCTCATCCTGGGCGACGCCTGGACCACGTAACAAACTAGACCGTTGCCGCACAGCGCCAGCACGAAGATGGCGCCGTAGAGGATGTAGAGCGCCGACTGGTAGTACGGCGACGAGAGTTGCCCGATAGTCGCGTCGCAGTCTATGGTGTAGTTGTAGTCGACGAGTACCTCCCCCGAGTTGTTGTAGGAGGACGTCGTGTTGGGCTCCTGGTAAAGGTATTCAGCCGACGGGAGGTACCTTTCCTCCTCGCAGAGCTCACTCGAGAGGTTAGATAGATTTTTTGAACACAGATAGTTTAATTCTTCCATTTTTTCCGAATCGGTGTCCGTCATAACCTACTTTTAAAATTTAATATTTTGCAACTTGAAAACTAAAACAACAAAATTCAAAACAATTTTTAAATCTTTGTAAAATCAACGTTTTCGAAATACAAAATACTTGTGGTAAAGTCTTAAAATTGTGACAGTTATTTTTTTTTTAAATTATTTGTAAATTTGTTTCTTATAACTTCAACTTTAAAATTAGTAAACGCTTTGATAGTCAAGTAATTTTTGATTTTATTTTTAAAAATGTATTATACATTACATCGAAAATAGAATAAACGCTTGGTTCTGTTTATATTTGTTGTCCTCTCTCAACAAAGAAATCCTTTGTTAATCAACAATACTAATTTTAGCTATACAAATTCAATAGTTAACCACTATTCGAATAGACTTAACAGCTTCACAAAATAGAGAACGCTATTAATTTATTTTTTTCCAACCATTCGAATTA
Source organism: Timema shepardi (assembly GCA_902151425.1). Lineage (NCBI taxonomy): Eukaryota > Metazoa > Arthropoda > Insecta > Phasmatodea > Timematidae > Timema > Timema shepardi. The sequence goes on from CABFVX010000822.1 coordinate 220,307, forward strand.
TATTTCATACATTTTAGTATTGCTAAAAAAAAAAATGTTTATGAATCTATTTGTAATTACTTTACTGCACACGTTCTATCCGAAGCGTTGTTTAAATTTTTTTTTTTTTAGAAAACAATAACATTTCTATTTTTCTCGATTTGAATGTTTTCGTCCCAATCGTAATTTTCTACTACAAAAACCAGTTACGCACATTAGACAAATCATAACACACACGTTTTCATCCCCTGTACAAACAAGGACGGGACACATTCGATGAAAGTTCGTGTTTGAAACCTATAACACTGATGTCCATAGAAATGTTCGGTGCATAAACGGATATTACTATTTGTCCACATGTTCCTCTCGCAGTACAGTCAGGATAAAATATGTGGACACTTGATATTTACAGTTTATAAAATACTTAGTTTAACTAAGGAATAAATTATTCATATGATGGTAGTTATGACTAACAACCCGCACACAATCATGTAAAGTACGTGTGTGCATGATCCAACCATGTTTATATTATTTACCCTGAATTTATATTTTCACTTAATAAAGTTATTTAAGTTACACAGTTTTTTAACTATAAATGTTAACAAACACTCCATTGATTTACTAACGCATGCAATAGATTTTTACCTGAAAAAAAAGAACATAAACAAATGTTAAATATTTTTAATTTGTATGAAAATACTTTTTGATAAAGTAATTTTAATAATCACAGTTAAATATACTGATCAAATTAGAGATGTACGGTAATTATGCTTATAAATATTGGCTATATTTTTAACGTGAATTTTATAAGCTAATTCAGTCTAAAAACAAAACGCTCAACTATGACCTTGAATTACTATAATCACTAAGGATTAGAAAGTTACTATCACTGTTGACGTTCAGCAATCAAACCATGACCCCTTAGACCTAAACACACTACTTACCCATCCTAAATAGTAAACAAAAGAAATATACAATATTACTAATAACATTGAATTAAAAAAAATCAAATAATCTATTATACCATTTGCTGCCAAAATAGATCAATTAATCAATCGAGCAGTTAAAGGGGGTAACACAGAGCTTAAAAATTCCACATACATACATAATCACGCCGTTACCTTTTGGGGTAGGCATGAAACTGTGCATATAACTAAAAAAACAACCCCATACTTAATTCATCCTCACTATCTTTCTCCACACTCCCCTATCCTTGCATACTCCCTTCGCTTCAACAACATCCATACACCGAGACATACACGCTCTTTTATTATTAAAACTCTTAATGTTTCTCTTTTACACAATTTAATCTACCACATTTAGCCCGTCTTACATGGCCTAACCCTTCCTTTTGATCCACACACTCTACCTTCATATATTCGCTCCGTCACTTGATCCACACTCATCCTCTCAACATGCCCAAACCAACGTAACACGCTTCTTTCACATTGACCTTTTGGATTCCCTTTCAAACCAGTATAGGGCTATTTGAAAAAGAGTTACTAAACAACAAAAACACACACAAAAAAAGCTCTTATAATCAGGAATAGATTAAAATTGTATCTCGAACAAATATTGATCAAATAAATATAATTATTTATTTATAAAAATATATTAACCCAAAAACTACTAAGAATATGTGTACAAACCAAAGCTATGTTTATTTAAGAACTACTAAAATGTACTCTCAGATATAAAACTAGTAGAAAAAAGACCTAGCAAACCAATTAGCATATAAAGAGATATTAAATTAATTTGAAAATAATAAATATACATTAAACAAATATATCATATCAAGATATATTAAACAGACATAGCTAAACTAGATTGACATTATATAAATAACCATAAAATTAAGATGTATTAAACAAAAACTAGCAAACAAGTGTACATTTAAAACAGCTATTATTCAAAAAACTGTTAGTCAAAGAGATACTAAGTAAAGAGATTTCAAGCACTCAGATATTAAAACTAAGAGCGTATTAGCATTGGAAATGAACCCTCAACAACACTCATTTGGATTTATATTTTAGAGCTTTCTACCCACACATGCAGATGATGGACAGACAAAAATATACCTAAATAATTCCAGCTACGATTTTGAAAATAAACCTTCACTCGCTCTGCAAATATGTGACCACTAAAACAGTAAGCCTAAATTTAGATATTTAGCAGAGAACAGAGCAAACCAATAGTCAAGGTCTTTGAAACACGTTCGTGAAAGTTTAGTAAAAATAGATTATTTCTATATTCAAGAATCAATCAACTGGTTAAAATAAATTGACTATAAAGGCTGTCGATTAAGTTATATTAAGATTTAGAAAACGTGGAAATATACATTAAAATGCATTACTAACTAGTAATTACAATTTTAAGTAATAAATAATGATGGTCAGAAAATACATTTAGCTTAAGAGTATTTGTTAATATAAAAACACTTTATAGTAAAAACATAGTAGACAAATTAAAATAACCCTGCTCATGAACTTGGGTGTTGATTCTTATATTATCTTAATTTTAACTATGAACTGTGGATACAATGTGCACTTTAATACTTAATAAAGTATAAAAATGTACTAGGAAACCAGTGTTTTATGGTCGATGAACAAAATATGAGTATTAAATTGAAATAATTATACATTTTTAAAAGTTTAAGATAAAGATCTATATCACTAATTGATGATGCTCAGCTAGAATTGTAGCTAGTTATGTATTCTGTATATATTTCCATGTCTGTTAAATTCTAATATAATCTCTATTACAGATTTTATAATCAAGTTTATTATAATTTATTAATTCTTAAATATTACCATACATAAAAAGTTGTATTTAATTAATTAGGTGAACTTTTCTAGTAAATTATATGAACTAATATTTAAACAAGTCACCCAGGGCAGCTTAGAGGCAGTAAATTAAATTCAGTAGATGGAATATTCCATTTCAGAAATCCAAATAATATCTTCAGTAATATGTCTGAGTCTGTTTTTTAAAGTCTTAAATTTTGTTTACAGACAGATAGCTTTGAATGGATTTATTAGTGCCTTCTTAATGACATTTAAAGAAAAGGCCAAATAGCTTGTGATCATAATTCTTTAAAACGGTATAAATATGAAATATTTGACGCAACCAGTATGTGAACCAATATTTCTCAAATTAGGTTGGACATCAATGCTCATGATCAAAATTATGTATTTATTAAATTTGGTGGTACTAGGAATAATTATCGATTGAATCTATTTAAAAATTGAATTGGCATTAAGAACATCTCGTCTAGCCAAATACTAAGCACGTCTATAGCTACTATAATGTGGTTTAAGAGTGAACTTGCTACGTCATTATAGTCTACAACTAGCGATTGAACCGATTGTGTTTTGTTTTCAAAACTTCTGAATCCCTTTGGCAAGTAACCACATTACACAAGTAGGACCATATCAAAAGAGTTTTACTGTATTTTTAGATCTACATTACTAAAATAATCTTAGTTTACTTTAACATGATCTATCTCCATTAAATTTGTAAAGCCAGTTAAACTTTATACAAACAATTAAAATTCCATCCTCCATTACTACATTGCATTATAGCTATAAAACTCACTACAATGTTTGGTACCCATATACGTATAAACTAAAAGTTTGTTTTAAGTACAAACAGTACCAAAGTACAGTAAACATTACGTCATGTACCGTTTCATTTAAAACAAAAAATATAAATCAATTTTGTTTGTCAAAGCGATATCAGTTTAGCTTTTGTGAATCAATATTTGGTTTCTCCAAATAACTGACTTGTAGTAAAATAATTTTGTGTCAAGCTTACTATACCTTTGAGTATATTTCTTAGTAACTTTATTATAGAAGGTAATTACTCGTTATTTTGTCTTAATCCCCCGTTTGGAGTATTCGCATTAGATAAATAAGATAGTAAGTGCCTTATTAGTTAATTTTGCATATATTTGGTCAAATTTTAGTAACAATCCCTTTATTTCCCTTTTAGTGCCAATAATATTTCAAATAAAGTTTTAAACTTATAATTTTATGAAGAAATATTTTTGTTTTTTTAAAATGTAATACATTTTATATGTTTGTATTAAAATCCCTCACATTAATAATATTTTTGGGGAAGAAATCAAAAATTGTGTTTCACAAACTGTGTTTTGTTCCAAATAGTTTTCCGTGTTCTTCAATGAGGTAAACAAAAATACAAAAACAGCTTCAAAAAAATATATTATCAAAACTTTGTTTGAAAATGAATATATATTTTTATTTTTAAGTTAGTGGTAATCTTAACTATAAACTTTTATATTTATATTTTCAATAGTTTAATTGAAATTGATTTATTTTTATGGTTAAAATTTATTTCAAATTTATTATATACAAAATAACTACAAGGTTCAAATATTCTAAACTAATTTTATGAAAGCTAACTTTACTTAATTTAATATCAAACTCACTTTAATTTCCAATTAAGAAAAAAAATATTAAAAAAAATTTGTTCTGTTTTTATTTTTCCTTCACGATCAAGAATAAAACAAAAATTATATGGGGGTGGGGGGTGAAAAAAAAGTTGATTGTCCGTTCGCGCCACACAAAACTTCACCCGACGTCCCCCCCGTTTCAAAATAAAACCAAGAAAGCATCGACGCTTACGGCCGCGTCGGTATCGTAGACGCCACTGACGGACCGACG
>CABFVX010000823.1:8808-27370 GCA_902151425.1 Timema shepardi
GGGGGGGGGGGGGTGAATGAGAAAGGTCCTGACGTCACTGGCCCCGAGGGCAGTGTAAAAATGTCAGGGGTCACAAATAAAAGTTCACTCATCTTTCTTTACACTAGCAACGCGTTGAATCCGTTACAATTAGAATGTAACACTCGATGGTTTCCATCCGCGAATCAGTACCCCCAGGGCCATGCACGATATTTTGGGTATAGAAGAAGGAGGAGGTTAAGGCGGGATAAAAGATCCCAGCATTCAGTCTCCGAAACTATTTCAAAGCGAGAGAAATTCTGAGGACGCTCCCAAGGGTCCAACGCCAATACAATTATACCTCAAAACAACGCCCTCGAACCAAAATTGAAAATAAATTTTCTGCCTAGACCAACGCATGAAAACAACCAAGTTCTCTCGGGGATTCAAAACAAAATCAAATGGGACCTCCAACACAACTAATTTTTTTTAGCGCCACGTCTTACTACCCGTTCAGTTTATACGCCTGTGTAGTAAGTGCACTTGTGAGTTAGAGATTAGAAAGGTTCCATTTAAAATAATATACCCGCATTTGTGTGGAGAGATAGTGTAAAACCATTTAGTAAAACCACCTCCAGTGCACCCGACCAGGATCGAAACCCAATCTCCTCATCTTCGATAGTATAGTCGAACACGAGAGTAGTGCATTAGACCACGTGGCCACCGAAGTGGTTCACAATAAAGTTATTTCAGGGATTAGAATTAATGTCAAATTATGGGGCCCAGAAATGTAAAAGTAAAATTGGGCTAATATCAAATGGGACAAAATAAGCAGAGTTCAACATGGGCAAGGGTGACGTCACCAGCGAGTTAAGCTCTTTGTAATAACGAGCCCCGGTAGGACTTTTGCATTAGAGGCTACTGAGAAATAAGGTCTTAATGTGTACCAATAAATCACCCCAGCTACTTACAGAGTTAGCCAAATAATAATAAAGATCTCACGATGCACTTAGTAGATAGTTAAAGAAATTAAAAGTAGTGTTAATTGAAAAAAACCTTATCTTCATGGTTAGTTTCGACTTCGACTTCGTATGCTTTAACTTCACTTCATATTTAAAACAAGACTTTAGAACTCACCTATTTATAATAAATGTTTATTTTAACAATATATACATAGAAATTCATAGAAAGAAGCGAGTTAAATCTCTGGTATAAATGTACTTTTAAATTTTGAAGAATTTGACTTGAAAAACTTTCTACATTCTACAAAACTTTCTACGATTTATTTATACAGCAAGCGCTATTATACCATAAGTATTCTTTTATGACCAATAAAAGGTATTTGTCTAGATTTTTGTTATAAAAAGTTTGAGAGAATAAATTGGCTTTCAAGACATATTTAATAAATATTTTTCTAGGAAAAATCAGCATATTATTCGGGTGTCTTAAATCCATAAGAAATACCCTTTATAAAATTAAGTATGGAATGAAAAATGTGTTTAAGGTCATTTGACCATTAAAATTTTACTGCACAATTTTAACAAGTTGATAAATTATCATCAGCTACAGCTAGTGATCCAATGATTTCAAATCATTACAGTTCACGATTTATAAAGGGCTAAACTTGATATTTTATGCTTTTTGTAGAACCATTGTTAATGCAAAGTAGTTAATTTGTGAGGCTGATATTTTGTATAACTAGAGATAAATTGAGGTGTATAGAATGGAATGTTTATAAAACTGATATTGATATTAATATTAATATATATTTAAAAAAGTATTTATTAATAGTATTTTATTTAAATATATATAATATGAATATTATTAATGTTATTAATTATGTATGTATATCATTGTGTAGGTCTACATCTCGTATGAATGTATATTTATATTAACTTTCAACCTATACATTCATTACTCTCCCCTAACAATGGTACATGAAAATTATAAAATAGCAAGTTTGACTCCTTATATCTCGTGAACTGTAATGATTTGAAATCATTTAATCACTAGCTATAGCTTATAATTATACACTAGTTAAAATTGTGCACTAACATTTTTTATGATAGAATGACCTTAACGTGATTAATGAATTCTTCACCTAAGAAACGAGTGTGATAGTTTAACCCCGAGTTACATACTATCTCCAAAATCTGGCGAGTGATGGTGGTGCCATTAATATGAGAAGATTGTGGAGGAGGAATGGGTGAAATCAGGGACTATGGGGTATGAGGCGTAGTGGAAATCAGGGGTGATGATGCCTGGAAGGGTAAGAGGGGGACAACCAGAAGGTTCTAGAACAACTGTTGCCCTCAACTCACAAGCCCCTTACACAACTTTCAACTTCTTATAGCCCAAACCACTTGAAATTAATGACAATACCAAGAACAAAGGGACACTCACCCACAGGCCCCGAACTAGTTTCCTCTTCTCCAACATCACACCTATTGTCACTTCACGACAAATTTCATCCCATTTTTAAGATAAAGAGGCTTCTTTGTTACAAAATGGGTTAATATCGTAGAGTAAAACACGTGGGATATAAAAGTTTATGCGCAAATTTATTACTTAAAAGATGAGTGACCGTCTAGAGATAGAGCTATAAATTTGAAACATTTGATCATATCATAGTTACACAATACCAAATGAAGCTACGATTAGTATGATGAATTTATCCTACACGGGATAAAATATATTAGATTCAAGAGTATTGAAAACTGGCATTTAATTCCAGGGAAACTGTTGAGATTTTTCTTATCAGATTTGATAATTATTTAACCATTTAGCTGGCCCCGTGGTAAGGTGGCCAGCACATCTAACTACTATCCTAGCGGTCCTGGGATCGATTCCCCACTGATACCATGGGTATATTTACCGAAAGGAAAACTATCCTAACGGTTACCAGGATCTGGTTAGTTAGGTTAAGAGTTTCTATTAGTTCCACACTCTCATATTTACCATCACCATCACCTCATCTCATCGAGGCATGGAAAGAACCTCCACTGAAAGAATGTACGAATATTACATTAGAGAGTCCCCAGGTCAACGGTACATAAGTAACGGCTAATCCTTCCACAAACCAGCCTACGAGTGTTGTGACCCAGACACGTATGTCGTCAATGTATATGATATTATGTCATATTGAATGCTTTTATATGGACATTAATTTGTTATCTATAAGTTATTTCACTATGAAATGGGGATTTCCAAATGGAACAAAAAAACAAAAGATAAATCTAGCTCTGCACAAACTCTATTTTTTTAAATAAGTATCAAGTTACGAAATAAAAAACAGAAATCCATATCTATTTTTTTATAGTCTATATTGCATACACATGTATACTGGATGCATTAATAGACACTGGGTAGTTAATTTTCTCCAGAAAAATCTCTTTTTATTGTTTAACTTTATTTAGTACCGTTTCTTAATACTCATTTGGTCTGTAAGCTTATTTAAACATTCAACACAATGGTTTTCATTTAGTTAAAACACAATATAATTTTATAAAGCTCGATACAAAAAATTGTTGTGTTAAGCCAAATTGACCTATTTTGGTTAAAATTAAATTAGATTCAGTAGAGGCACTGTTACAAATGGTAAGAGGGAAAAAGAAAATACTTTTTTTAATGATGAGGAAGTCAATGCATACAATGGGAATGTACTCTAGATATTTTTGTTAATCTTGAAATAAAACACATACAAAAGATTTCCACAATGAAGATAGGTTAAAACTTTTTTTAAACCCTTGACAGTGCATATTTTAACAGCAATGTGTGTAAACCAGACATTCTATAAAATTCTTAGGCTTTCTATATAATTCCTAAGTGGTTTTAGCAAAGTATGGAATAAATTAGTTTTGCCGATATATTTCATACTTTTCTTAGGAAATTTATAGAATAACCAGTCATTACCGAGAACAATAGCTATCATAACCTAACCTTACTTTACCTAGCTACCTCATTCTAAAATAACCTAACCTGATCAACTTAAATCCTAGGAAATAAGCGAGCCTCCAAGAAAACGGCGCAAGACTTACATATAACTGGATAAAAGAATTGATAATATATTCCGGGACGTCAAAAAGACAAAGAACTTGAAAATAAGTATGAAATACAACAGCAAAACTCGTTTATTTCATACTACGCCAAAACCACACTGGCATTATATAGAAAGCCTAGGCATTTTATAAAACGCCTGGATTTCACACATGGCCTGTGACACAAATACGATATTTTGGCACTGTCCACGGAGATCACGAGAGAAAGAGATTTGAAATGTGGTTACATTCAACCTTTTTTGTTTGCAAACCACTAGGTATAATCTATCTTAAGCTTTGTACACCTAAATTTGTTAGTGCATGGTGCAAGCTATTCTATAAAATACATCTGGATAAGAGATAAAAAAAAGGTGTTACCAGATCAAATGTTCCCACGTCCACATATTTTATGACTAACTCTAAATCTGGCCCTGATTATCAATTGTTTATCTTGAAAAATATATATATATATATATATATATATATATTTATATATACAATTTACATACCCCCTTAAGATGTATTCGTGTACCTCCGGGGTTCTCGTACCCAAGGTAAAATACCACTGTGTTGGAGTCACAAAATACAATAATTTCATGCTATCATTGATTCACGTCACTTTGTGCTTGGGGTAGGAGTAGTTTTAAGTCAATTCTCCCCTACTAGCTATAAATTCCTATATATACCTATTTGTTTATTATTATTTTTATTCTTTTCTTGAAAATAACGAATACTCTTTATAATATTATGGTCTGAGTGGATCCTGGCCACCTTTTAGTTTCCTAAAAGAAAATAATACAGTTTTTTTCTGTAATTGATAAATAAGAAGACTATGTTTAAATAATTATATATCTTTTTTGATAGAGCGATGCTTTACAATTTAGGTATTAGAAACTCTTGAATTTGATATTTACGTTCAAAACTAACATGTAGGCCTAAATATAGGTATTAAACTATGTATATACTCTCTTTACTGGCCTATATATACTTAAGAATTACTTCGTATTTACAAAATATAGATCAGAATAATATTTTATTTACTAAGTTTAATGAAAGACGCTGAAGATAGAAATTTTTAACACATATTTTACAAATAGTTTTCCAGTTTCATTTTGATTAATTTACAGAGAAAGTATTAAAATAATGACTTTTTTTTACCTCGATATTATGATAGTATTTATGTATCATCTTACTCCAGAGAGTATGTTTGGTCCAAACCTGACATTAAATATAATGTCATAATAACAAAAGGAAAAGTAATGATGTTATTCTTTATATTAAAGGTAATAATTAACTGGTTATCGAAAATTCAAAAATTCTATAATGGGTATAATAAAGTTTCTTATTGATATCTAGGAAGTGTTTTACTTGGTAAGTAGCTTTGTATGTTAAGGTAGGATGGAAAGGGATGCGTGAAAAAGCTAGTGTTTTTTCAGTTTTTACGGCAAACCTTTTTTTGGCCAAAATAAATAAAATAATTATTCTGTACAATCATAGAATTTAATTTCTTTACATGGTGACATCAAAATATTTTGAATATCAATCAAGGGTGTCCTGGAATTTAATAACAACTTTTTCTCTTCATTTAAAAAGTGTATCATCTAATACCTCTATGCTCATGACAGATATTCAAGAATGGTTGATATCAACGGGTAAAGAAAACTAAACTATGTTTGGACTAGAGCGATGTTTTATTAACTTTTCAAAAAAAAACATAACAACTGCATAAACACTGTCCTTTTCTCACGTCCTCTTAAATCCCACCTTAATCTTTCAAAAAACGCTCTAACGATTTTAATTAATTTAAATTTCTAAAAAAAAATGACAGATGAACATGAGAATCAAACCATGATAACTAATATTTAACCAAAATCATTAAGAGGTAGTTTGCTGATAGCTTATTTTTTTAAATTATGTTCCAAAATCTAATAGTCCAAGGAAATATGTACGACTGTGTCATACCGTTTATTTTTCTATTGTGAAACAGTTCGTAAATGTTTGGCAATTTCCAAAGAAATAGCTTAATACTCTGCATTATTTGTGAGCACTCTAATTTTGTTTTTAATTTAGCCACCTACGTCATAAGTATATAAAAATAGGCATAATAGAACACAAGAGATGACTTAGCCCAACCAGCTATTTCCTAGAAAGGAAATGCTTAAGGAAGATTTACGGCTAAATGACATTGGCATACAAGGACACAGAAAGACCTTATGTGTCAAACATAATGCAGGTTGCATCTTGACCACTTTCCCAGCCCCTTAACGAACTTTGCCCATCCCAAGCTGTCACCCCTCGTCTTTCTACCCCCCTCTCCACCAGCCACATGCACTGTTGTCGATCCTCGTCTCCTAACCTGTCAACCCTCGTCAATCAACTGGTCAGGATTTGTCATTAGCTCGCCGGGAACATTTAGAATTTCGAAATTAATTCTGGGAAAGGAAGAACTCAAAATTGATACAACAACTATTATTTTTAACTTTTGTACCTTTTAACCTTTACAGCCTTATTATTACTATTTCTGATTTGGCGCTGTTTTTACATTTTTTTACATTTCTCTAAACAGCCTTTATATCATTTTAATCCTTTTTTCCCTTATTAATAACATTATTTTTAATTGATAAGATTCAATTTGTATCCTTTTATTCATTTTTGACCTTTTTAACCTTTTCATTATAAACTATTTCTTCGGGGCAAAGCCTGGTTCTTCGTGTAAATTAGTGTAATAAGTGCAAAAAGTTAAAAAGAGATCTAATTGATTTAAAAAAAAGCTTAGTAAAGGGGTAAAATGTGTAAAAAGGATTAAAAGAGTATTATTATTATTATTATTAGCACCGCATCTTACTACCCGTTCGGGTTATACGCACTTACGTAAATGTGTAATGGTAGGGTGATTGTGAGATGAAATGAAGGACCAACAGTTTAACGTGGAATCCGAACCACAGTGGTGGCCTGGCATTCACCACGTTCACAAAATGTCTTGTCAGAGGTGAAGGAAGGGTTTGGTAATCAGATAAATCTGTGCCGGGACCGAGGATTGAACCCCGAACCCCAGCTCAATTTAAAAGTGTAAAACGGAAAAAAGTTAGGAGTGCAAAGGGACAAAATGAGCTAAAAGGGCAAAATGCGCAAAAAGGATAGAATGATTAAAAGAGGTTAAAACGGGTAAAAATGGAAAAGGGTAAAATATATAAAAAGGGCAAAATGGATTTAAAGTTTAAAAAGGGGAAATAATGTAATAAAAGTAAAAAGGGTAAGATAGGTAACCCAAACGTGGTAAATAATGTTAAATTAAATAAAGTTTAAATAATGTATAACTTATTGCTTATTTTGTACTTTTTAACCTTCTTTAACCCAAAATATAATACTTTTATCCCTTTTACTCTCTTAAGCCATTTAGTCCTTTTCACACTTTCAACCATATTTTTTTAAATAAATTATAATTCCATTACGTCTGTAGCGTGTCAATCAGTTTAATTGATCACCTACAAGGAAAAAACTAACTATTTATCAATATTCGTGTAATTGGGTGCCACGTTGGGGCTATATGGAGATATTAAAAGATAAACTACCTCAAAGTTGTACTCTGATACAAAAACGGCATATTGGCCTACGTTCAAAAACACGTGGATTAGTCAAAAATTTAATTTACATTTTATAATTGCGGTTCTAGATATCACAAAAGAAGAATAATGTTATTAAAGTTATGAATAAGATTGGTGAATAGGTGCCCTAGTTATTAAAAAGGGGCCTGATACAAAACTTACAACTAGCCATGTGGCCGTTAATATAATTTAAAAAATATACTTCTATATCATTTCTTTTCGTAAAACAAACAGTGAAAATCAAATAAATAAATTAATACTGATGCATTATGATACAGGATATATGTGTATAAAACTCACCCAAGGACAGATGCCTGCTGATATCGTTTACTCATTTCACAAAACAGAATTTTCTATATTGGCGGCTCCACGTGGATCAACTTTGGCTCACGCAGTTGAGAAGAAAGGATCAAAGTGAAAGACGCACTGTGCCAAGGCGCAGCGCGACCATGCGCCTCTGATGGTCGACAGAAGAAGCTCGTCATTTTCTAAACTCTCTTTCTCTTTCCCCTCTCTTTCATTCTCCCTTATTCTACCTCTGCTTCGTAATTCATTCTCCGTTATCCCCCTTTCATGTTCGTATCTGATTGTCGCTATATAAGAGTAGCACCATGAGCTCATTTATGCACAACACCTTGTCTCAGCCTAGGTACTAGGACGAAGCTCTGCCGGGGAGAAAAATACCAAGAAGGACCATGGGGTTCATGGCGTCGGATTCACCGCCCTAGCATCGACGTTGCTGAATGAATCGTCGGGATCAACGAGCTGGACACCAGGACAACTCAACTAGGGTATCAGTATCCAGCCGGGGTCGTTTAGCCACAAGCATGTAGTAGGAAGATACTTTATTTTTTTTTTTAATATGTTGTAAATAGTTATTTGGAAGTCCTTTAATTTTGCAAGAGAAATGTTTCTCTTTATTAGATTTGTATCATCTTCAGAACTAGCTAACGCTAGAAGTATCGTGGTAATATTTCACCTGTCTGTCTGATTGACAAGTCAAATGTTAAGGACTCTTAAAGTCAATTGCTGAGTGCATTATTATTTTTGTTCTATTTTGTTAGACCAAGTAGCTTATTCAAAACTAGCTAACTTCGTTATGCTAGAAGTACCTTGGCTATATTTCGCCTTTCTGTCCGATGGACATGTAAAATTTTAATGACTCATAAAGTCAAATGCTGAGTGCATTATTGTATTTTTAGACACGGTCCTAACGTCCGTGCCTCTCACTTGGAAAATGTGAATTTTAGTGTGGTAAATGTACACTAACTCACAAGTTCCTATAAATCTTGAAAAGGTAAAATAGTTCATGACACCCTAAACGTCATGTGCATCAGTACTTTGTTATTGATGGTTATCGCCAGGAAGTCTGTTTCTTTTTTCTGCCTTACGCAGTGTAGTTGTAAATCATAGAGGTTTGACTATGCAGTCAATGTTCATTAAAGGTATTAGTTTGGGTGCGCAACCCGTGGAAAGTGACTGTTTGTCATAGTGGGGTCCGCGCAAATAATATTTTGTTTTACCCTGTAAATAAGTTCTTAAATTTTGTGGTAGTTCAAAATTAGGTTAATGTACTATTGAATGCATGGGTAGTACCGTAATGGGAACATGTCCTGCCTTAGTACTTTAATGACTTCTGGCCCTTAGCCATCATCCAGCTGGATTTACCAGCCAACTATCCAACTGTATTAGTAACACTAAACCTTGTCGAGTGAGACTGTGTAAATGTTATACTGTAAACTTGTTCTATATTTGCTTTAACTAATTCTCATATTACTCTCCTTTTAGAAATTCTACTGCCTCTTGACTGGTCACTGTGTTGCCCAGGTCACTGCAAGTAATCAAGTAATCACTCAAGGATATTTAACTTGAGAAGAGAATTAATATGCTATCATTTTCTGCCTATTTGTAAAACTTGTAAACTGTAACACTTCTTATGTCTACTAAATAAATCTATTGTGAAATTGAAATGTTAAGTTTTCTAATTTAAATAGTAGTAGTAGTAGGAAGTTGGTACACGTCTAATACTTTATGGTTTTCTTAAACTTTTAATTATCTTAGACACGAACTAATTCTCCCAGTCAAAGCTAGGTACTCCATGCTAGTATATATATTAATTTACAATGTAGGTACATATATACATATGTATAGAGGACTTTTACATCAGATGGGATGTTCAGTGTATGTTGTTCTATTTATTCAATTTAAACAAAGAAACAAAGTTTTATCTTAACTTACTGCTATGTGTTGGTTACTATTTTATGGTTTAATGAGTTTTAAAATATTAACATTTAATAGTTAGCTTAAAATTATGTATTTGATAAATTGTTTATGACTCTTACCGTGCAGACAGGTGTGGCAGGGCAGAAGTATTAGAACCGATAGTAGATGGATTTCCAAATAGTCCCACTCGACTCAGGTGCCACCGAAACCAGCCAGAGACAAAATCGGGAGTCACAGCACTATCGTTATCATGCTCCCAAACTCCACAAAAGATGCTACAATTTTATTTTTTATAATATGTTTTTGGGTTTTGTCTCCGATTTGGTACACATCCCAATCATTGGTGTTTTGGGTTTTGGGATATTTGGTTTAAAAGCCCGTACCCTGTTCCCATTTGGGCTTATTCACCCAGGAGGTCAGTTGGGGGATTAGGGAGGAGACAGACTTCCTTAATTTTGTTTGGGGGAGGGTTGAGCATTGGGTTGGGGTTCAGTCCCTCCAGAATATTAGTACCTTCACGAGTCCTCTGTGGCTAAAAAATTTGAGTGGGGTCGTAACAATGATCGAATTCACCTTGAAAACACGGACACATGTTGATATTTAAAAAATTTAAATTACACACTTGAGTGTTGAGGAAGGTTATTCAGATAGAAACATATAATTGTTGGTCAGTTAGGGATCGGTTGTCAAAACACACCCAGAGCGATGGAAGGATTTTTATTCGAAGAAGGGCAGTCTCGTGAACTTCTGAAGAAAAAAAACCCAAAGCAATTGGGTCATTGTTGCGTGTGATGGCTGCTTACATAACCTAATTCAATGTAAAAGTTGTGAATTACTATTCATCCTCGTGGGACCACCGATGGTGATTGTAGTTAAGTATTTTAAAATGGTTTCATTTGCTTAATTTAAAACCCAACAATAGTAAAATATCAATATAACGCATTTTTCGGTATAAAATTTACTCTTAATACTTTATTTAAATCCAAATAATGTATAGACTACGTATAGAGTCGTAAATATGGTAGATATTTCTTCACCTGGGTAAAATTTGTTTTACCCAAAAGGTATGGGCATGGCTAAAATAATATAAAAGTTCTACCCAGGTAATCTGCAGTACATCCATAATCTCTTGGGTAAACGTGAATTTTGTTATTAAAAGAGGATACAATTATTGAAAAGTGGAAAAGTATAATTTATTTAATAAATTTTCAAAAAATTCTTAAGCTAGTGGACAGAATTATTCAAATAACGAAATGCAAAACAAAGAAGGGGCTTGTTGTGGAATACACTTTTAAAATATAAATCAGTTGTGCAACTTATTTAAACAGGATAAGCTTGAGTGAAATTTATAATCACATGATTGTCGAAGCTCTGCATTTGGATTTTTTGGCTAAACATTTCAATTTACAATGACATTTTTACTAACCTTGACATCCTGAAAAAGACTGAGCATTCGAAAGCTGACGTAAGGATATTTTTCTAGTGATACTTTGCTTAATTTGACTAGGGCTCTGCCACAAACCGTAAACTGGTTCCTATAAAAGCATTCGGTGACTGTTTAATTATTTTTCTTAGCTTGTATATTCCTTTAACGTCTCTTCAACTACCACCACAAGAACGTTGCTAAAATCTCCTAGTCCTTTGTCAACATCCAGGATTTGTATTAGAAATGTGCTTCCAATTTGAATCAGAGTTAACTAAGAGTTAGATAAGTAGTTCACTTTCTTTGTTTGATTTTATAAGTTTTCTTTGGGTTTGGTATATTATCAGCAATGGTTTTTTTCTGCCGCAAAGTTCACATATTATATTTTCTTTGAATGTCTCGCCACAGACTCTCTGTGTTTTAATCTTGTTGTGTAGCGTGTCAATCAAATTGATTGAACACCTACAAGAAAAAAGTTCACTATTTATCACTATTTATGTAATTGGGTGCCACGTTGGAATTATATCAAGACATTGAAGATAAAATACCTCAAAGTTTATACTCTCGTAGTACGTAATACGTATTGCCCTACGTTCAAACACGTGGTTAGTCAAAATAATAATTGTCTTTTAATAATTGCTGTTCTAAATATCAAAGAAGAGGACTAATATTATTATAGTTATGAATAAGATATGTGAATGCATACTCTTTGTTATAAGATTGGGTCGGATGAAGAAACTTACAGCCGGCCATGCGGCCCTCAAAAAGGTGGAAAATATACATCTATATTATTTCTTTGCGTAAAAATAACATGGAAAATCAAATAACTAAATTAATACTGATGCATTTTGATATAGGATATGTGTGTATAAACTCACCACGGCCAGATGTCTGCAGATATCATCAACTCGCTTCTAAAATCACAGGATTATCTATAATGGCGGCTCCACGTGGTGCAACACTCACCTGTTCAGTATAGAAGAGAGCGTGGAAATGGAGGCCGGCGATTCGATCTCGTGCGCAACTGCGCCTCTGGTGGCCGACAGAAGAAGCTCGTCAGTTTCTTAGTCTTCCTTTTCACTTTTCTCGTTTATCCTTCCATATTTTTACCTACTCTTCGCAATTCGTTCTCCTTTCCTTTTCCTCCCTGTTCATGTCTGATTGTGAGTATATATGGGACGCGCCGCGGGTTCAACTTTGGAGAGCGGTTCCACACAGCTAAGGATCAACAACGAACCGCTGGCGGTGAATTACCAAGACGGGTCATGGAGTCTGGGTCGTCGGAATCACCTCCATAGCGTCATTGAAGGAGGATGAATCGTCCTATTCTACGCGCTGGTTACGAGGACGCCGCAGCTAGGGTATTGGTATCCGGCGGTCGTCATTAGTCCCTAGTATTTAGTTATTAAGTTAGAAGAAACTTTATTTTGGTTTAACGTGATGCAAATAGTTATTCTGAAGTCCTTTTATTAAATGCAAGAGAAAATGTTTTTTTGAATCTAGTGTCATGTTCAGGACTAGTTAACTTGAATATTGAATAAGTACCTTGGTTATATTATGTTTCTTAGTCTGATGGACAAGTCAGATTTTATAGACTCATAAAGTCAATTGCTGAGTGCATCATTGTGTTTTTGGACACTGTCCTAACGCTAAAGCCTCCGGCTTAGAAAAATGTGAGTTTTTAGTGTTACTGATTTACACTAACTCACAAGTTCCGATAAATCTTGATGGGAAAAATATTCATGACACCCTAAACGTCATGCACATCAGTTCTTTGTTATTGATGGTTATCGCCAGGAAGTCTGTTTCTTTATTTTGCCTTACGCAGTTCAGTTGTAAATGGTAGAGATTTGATTATGCAGTCATTGTTCATGGAAAGTATTAGTTTGGGTGAGCAACCCGTGGAAATTGACCTAATGTCATAGTGGGGTCCACGCAAATAATACTATTTTGTTTGGCCTGTAAATAGGTTCCTAAATTTTGTATTAGTTCTAAAGGATGTTAATGTACTATTGAATGCTCTGGTAGTACCGTAAGGGAACATGTCCGGCCATAGTACCTTAATGACGCCTGGCCCTTAGCCATCAATCAGCAGGATTCACCAGCCAATTATCCAACAAATTTAGTGGATCTCTGGTAATATTCAACCCTGCCAAGTGAGACTGTATAAATGTTATATTATAAATTTGTTCTATATTTTGCTTTAACTAATTCTCAAATTACTCTCCTTTTAGAAATTCTACAGCCTCTTGCCTGGCCACTGTGTTGCCCAGGTAGCCACAAGTAATCAAGTAATCCCTCAAGTTTATTTGCCTTGTGAAGAAATTTAATACTTTATAATTTTCTACCTTATTGTAAAACTTGTACATTTTTATGCTTTTATTGTTTACTAAATAAAACTACATTGTCAAATTGATATGTTCAGTTTTCTAATTTAGTATAAATGTACTGTGTGTAAACACAGTGCAGTTGGCTACCTTCAGCTCCTTACTCTTGGTTCCTTTTAATGTTGGGATCTTACTGGTATCCTTCAAGTACTTTTATTCAACGTTAACCTCCAAATTTCTGCCACTGTTTGTCTCCACCCAAAAATTATCATCGTCTTTCCTCATCTCGATACTGCCGTTATGCATTTCACCTATCAGTTTGTCTAAGTATTTTTCAGTTTCAATGCCATCAACGACATCTTCAGGTAAGCACGACAAATCTCAATTGACATTAATATCATAGACAAACGTAGTTATATAAGGAGGAATCTTTATTAAATCATGATAATCTATGTTTTTCTTAATCTGAACAAACCTTATCCCTTTGGACCCCCGGTTACAGTTTTTATCGGTCATCCACGTGACGAGCATGTTTTGCACATCTTGATTAGCCCTTTTGACGCCACCCTGAGACTGGCTATGAAGTTGTTTGCCATAGGCAGCTTTAAGACCATCTCACATATAACTTAATTCATTTACTACACGATTAATCTCTGTAACATTTGTTGCGTGTCAATTAGATCCACTTGTCTGCGAGTATTTATCTTGTTAAGTTTCTTCTAAAACGGTATGCAACGTTTATAATACAGCCCAACAACTTATTGCGTTTCATTTATATTATTTCCTTTAACTTCATACACAATTTTGTGCTTTACACTTATCACCATGTCCAATAGAGAGATGTGTGTCGTATAACACGTCAAACATCTCCTTGTTTAACACAAAATACCTTAAATTAAACTAACCTGTAGGAACAGGAGCAAAAATAACCGTTTCAAACGAATAATCCATAGATGTTATAAGAACTGATGTTTATGCATGTTTCATAGAAAGTTGAAACTCAAAGCATTTCTCATTACGTATATATTATCTTTTCAAATCATTTGAATAAATTAATACCCCAAAACTTTTATCACAACGCTCTCTAAACGCAATAAGCGTTATACTCTCGGAAGCCATTGTTAACTAATCATCTGTGGCATATGCTCAAAACTCTCACAAAACAAAGGAACCAGATTCACCTAAAGGGATGTGAGATAATAGTCGAGATTTATTCTCATTTATTGCTCTACCCATATAAAAAATAGAACTTTATTGAAAATTGAAAAATTGTTAAGGAATAGAGCATTCATCCCTATTCAACCATTTAAGAGTTAAATATATCAGTTTTCCGAGATTAAATAAATCCAGATCACGGTTTAAAACGTATTCTTAATGGTTTATATATATATAACTAAACTAAATGAAACCTATTCATAAAACTAAAAAAAAAGTCCCATCTATATGATGATTTATCTGGCAGGCAAAATAAACCTGTCATTGAACCATCTATGTTCGCTCTTTTTAACTATAAAAAACTCTCACATGACTTATTAAAAGTATATAGAAGAAATTAGCATTAACATAAACTCTTATGAACTATGTAACGTGCGAAAAAACCCATTTGTGGACTAATTACACACAAAGATTTATAAAATCAAATAGTTCACATAGCAATTAAATCGATAAACAGTGCGTGGGTGACACATGAGGTTTTGTCCAAAACCGATAACAACCAAACCTTATATTCTTACAATGTCACCTAATGGGGGGAAATAGTAAATTCATTAGCCAGGAATTTCACTACATATGCTTAAAGGGAAAAACCGGTATGAGGAGAAAATAGTTTTATAGAAAGTAGCTCCGTATTCGCGTGGAGGAAAACAAGGAATACATCTGGATGGGATTAAATCACCCAAAAAAGGGTACATATATAAGCGAAAGGAATAAGTATTCATCCAAAACGGGGTAAACACTCGAGCCAACGGGATCTGTATTCACCCTAATGTGGTACATACTCGAAGAAGGGGGATAAGTATTCACCAAAAAGATGTTACACACTTGAGCCAAAGGGGTGTGTACCTACCTGAAACGGGCTACATAATAAAGAAAGAGGGATACGTACTCACCCAAAAGGGGGGAAAGGATTTATTGGGTGAAAGATTGACGTATTAACTCAAAAATGGGTACACACGTGAGCATAAAAAAGGTACGTACTCACCCATAAGGGGGTAGATAATCGAGAGAATCCTCACAGAACAAAGTTATGCTCACTCACTTATATGTACTAATAAGTTGTCCTCACTAAATGGGGATCCTCATTTATTCTCACTACTTAGCTATCCTCATTCCACTCTAAGCTGTGCTATCCTCACTTATATTCTCTAATTAGCTATTCTCACTACTTATATACCTTAATTATACTTGAAGCAATGTTATCCTCACTATTTAGTTATCCCACTTATCCTTGATACTTATTTAATATGATTGCACTTAGCTATTCTAATTTCACTCAGAGAAAAGCTATCCTCATTATCAAAGCTATTATCAAGGTGAAAATGAGACTAAATAAATTCTAATTAAACTCTATTCACTGTTTTAAGTTATTTCCTTGCCAGAAAAGTCGAGATTGATGCCTTTAATACACAATAGGTGTTCAACAACATTCAGCTGCTACTACGTTACAAGAATTAAGCCCAGTACTCATCCATTTAATAAAGGAGAGCTAGCCTATAAAATGAAATTTGAGTATAGCAACGTAAAAAAATTAACAAGTCGTTTCTTCTTTGATATTGTTCAAGGTCGTCTATAGCATCAGCAAGCTCCAGTTTCAAATTGATGACCTGTCACGCATCTTTAACTCGCTGGTGTAATTCCTTTTTATTCAATATCAAACTGATGAGAGATTTAATCTCTTCCTCAACAGCTCGTGTCATTATGGAGGCCATAATGCTAGTGACGAGAAAAGCAATATGTTTTTAGTTAGAAAGGCCTCCTTAACTCGTTCTAGCACCAAGGCTTGTAGGTTCACATTGTTGGTAACAGTCGACTTGTTATCTGCCATAGAAAACAGTACAGTTATTCAATTCGATATTAATTAAAAATTACAAACAGCTGTGGGTTAAAATGACTCCTAATCAGATGATAATATTGAAGGTATATGTTCACAGGAAAACTCTTAAATATGCTTCTAACAACCACAATAACTCAAATGAACACGAGTCGAAACTCACAGAAACCAACCTAATTCACCATCTTGCTTCAAATTGGAAGCGAGTGTATGACTTTCGGGGTGGTTTGTAAGAACGTATAGTGAATGTTCAGTCGGCCGATAGTGTGGTCCCGAGCATACTATCGCTTCATCTTGTAACCTATGATGACGCAAGCAAACACACTAATGTCCACAAAGCATCTACTTTGTCAAGTTCTTGGCCCTCGAAGTTAAAAGTGGTCCATAGTAGGGTCTATTGCTACAGTTATTAGAGCCTGATACGAGTATGAATCAATTTCTTGATTAAATGTGTTGCGGCAAATATACATAGTTATTTGAATAATCTATAAATCAACCCTTAACATCCCTTTCTAAACAGGTTGATAAAATAGCTCGGAGCCAATATGTTCCCACTTATTGTTAAATTCACCCAAATTATAAGACCTAGAGCTAATAATGTCTGACAATCAGTGAGCATACGGACTAAACGTCAAGTCAAGCTCATCCAATCTGGTTTGCCAGTGACGGGAATGTCAGGTTTCTAATCCTTGTTGAATGCGAGGTTGTTGTTTTTTATAAATGACTACCCACCCCCCTCCTGAAAATTCCGGTACTTTTCCTCTAGTGTTATACCTTAATATACTTATTTTATTTGTGTACCTAATTAAATGGGGAGCAGTTAGACTTAATGATAACGTTTATTTGATAAGGAAATCCAGTGTATAATGTTAGCATTCCTCCCTAGGCTCGGGTTCTGCCAACGTGGGCGATACGGCGAAGGCCACTTTAAGGATATCCACCAGATGGCGATCCAATCACGATAACTGCCGGTGTAACCTCACCCCTAATCAGTTTCAACAACAGTTTTATAATTATGGACTATGTGGAGTGAGGGGAGGAAAGAGGTCTAATAGGAGTGGGCAATCTATCATTAGTTTGATGTTTCAATTGGACGGTCGTTGATGTACCAAACAAGCTGTTGACGAGACAGTTAACCGCAATGTACTCATATTGTTAATAGAATACCTGGCTGGTATTATCTGGTTTCCGTGCGTAGTGAAGCTTAGAATCACGGTTAATTTGTTAAGATAACTTTCTCCGTGCAATAAAAAAACTATTTTTAATTGTATGTGTTTCAAAGCTTGTGACTGGATAAATTTGATTGTATTATTATTTTTTGCACCACGTTACTACCCGTTTAGTCTATACGCCTATGTACTAATTCAATTAATGTGTTAGGTATTAGGAAGTTTGAATTTAAATGAAGTTTACCTACATTTGCGTGTAGCAAGATTGGAGAACCATTTAGGAAAAGCCATCATTAGTACAACCGATTGGGATCGAACACCGATCTCCCCGTCTTTGACAGTCATGTCTATTGCGAAAGTAGTACCTTAGATCATGCGGCCACCAATTTTATTAAGACAACAGTAATATCTACATTAAATCCCCATGTATGCAACGGTGATTACATGGTCTTAGGCAGACTGGATTTCCGGTGACAGGGATATAAGGGTTATAATGCTGGTCGGGTGTATTGAAAATTTATTTTCTATAAGGTTTCCAATTCTGCCTCCACGAGAATGCAGGTACAGTTATTTTGTATTTTAGTATCCTATTGACTATTCTATTCAAGCCGGGTAGAAAAACGTGGTGATCGCGCCAGTGCCCCCACACGCATCCCCACATCAATAACTCCCACAAACACACCCACCCCCCACGAACACTACAACCATTACCCTACAAACCCCTCACACACTCACATAAACCCACCTACCCCCCCCCCCACCCCCCAACCC
>CABFVX010000823.1:27597-82171 GCA_902151425.1 Timema shepardi
AATAAATATATAAAATAATTAATAACAAATTAAAATTTTCGAAAATCCGATTAAATAACTCTACAAACTGAATCATAAGAACCACCCCTACTTATTTTATATAAAGAAAAAAAAATGAAAAAGCAGGTGCATAGTACGCTTTGTTTAGTAAATAAAATATTTAAATTATATAATTACATCAGATATCATATTTAAAAATATTTATTTAAAACAGATATTTATATATAAAATTAACACCCATAAATTATAATTTTCAGAAACAGTGAACTAAATTTAAGAATACATAAATACATTTTACACATTAAATTATTATAGAATGAATTAAGTCAAGGGCTTAAATAAACATTTGTTTTCATATATTAAGTTTAAACGATATCTAAAATTAACTTTAATAAATGTCCAGAAATCTTATTTACCTTGGATAGTAAAGATTAGGCCTATATGACTATCCACATCAGTGGCCACATGGACTAAACGTCAAACTTCCTAACGTGATTTGCTAGTGATGATGACTTCAGGGTTAAAATCATTGCAAGGTGTACTTAAGGTCAATTTTAATCAATGGTCCCGGTTTTTTACCTCATTTAAATGCGGGTATATCTCCTCTTAAATAAACTATTATCATTACAAGACCATTGGGGTAATTAATTAACTAAAATCATATCTTCCGAACGTAGTGCAAAAAAACGCAGACATCCAACAACTGTGCCAAGTACATGGGTAATAGGTATAACTCATAACTATACCTAACCTCGTACCCCCTCCCCCTTTTTACTTTTTCATATCAAAAGTATTGTAATCGTGAAATTTCTCGCCTTAATATTATAATGAAGCTTTACTATTTGTGTGTGCTAGAACCCAAAAAAATGGATTTTACAATTCTGTTTGTCCCTGTGTCTGTCTGTCCATGGACACAGTTCTGAAACGGTTTGTAGGATTTTGTTATAAAGTGTATATATATATATATATATATATATATATACATATATGTCTTAGGGCAGACGTGCCCAACTTAAATTATAAACGGGCCGGATGACACATCTTCTATCCTCTGGCGGGCCGAAAAACCCCACCTTTTTTTTTATAAATTAAATTTATTTTAACTAATTTAATAACCACAATTTTATCAAAAAAGATATATATGTTTATTTAATCATATAAACATAATATACATTAACTCACAAATGTTGTGGTATTTCTGAACTTTCATTTCAAGCGACAGTGTATTGATATCTGAAGTTTGGATACACACAGTCATGGTACTGCATGTAGATCCGTGATGCGCTAGCACTACTTGAATTTTATTATATTCATTCTTGAGAAAGTTTGTTCACAAATGTAGGTACTACCAAATTCATACAAATATATCCTGGCAAATTATAATAAACCTGGGAGTTTTTCACCGCTAAGATACTTGTAAAAATACAAAAGATTACCCAATTTTTATTATCAATACAATATAATCATAACTCCCCTTTTCATTAAAAACGTGATACTTTTTATCTACTTTTCTATTTGAAAGAGACATGATACATTATAAACAGGTATTTGATAATAAATAAAAATACAGCAACATGCTGATATTTTCTTCGATCCTATAAAAAACCACGGCTAAATACACAAATTCAAAATGTGGGTACACTAATACACTGGCATTCAATAACTTTAGGGAGGGGGAAGGGGGAGGGTGGTCAAAATCAGCTTTGGAATGAAAAATAATGAAATTCTACAAGCATACAAAGCTCCTTGGCTTAACCCTTATCCAATGATAGGAACGAGATGTCTAGTGGTGTTTAATGTAACCATTGCATTTACAGCAAAATGAAAAGAGAAGTAGGGTTTACACTAAGGAGTTTGGACTAGACACGCTGGTTATAAATAAATGTTCATGATAATTAATTTTATCATTATGAAAAGTCTTAAGACGGGATTAGAAATTTTCAAAACGTGTATAAAAATACTTAAAAATGTGATAAAAGAGATTGGTCAGGAAAGTTTAACACTCATACCAAAACTTCCGAAAACAAATTTTCATAATGAAATATCTGAAAATAGGTGGAGGAAGATTCCTTAGCCCCATCAAAAATTCCAAAACTAAAAGAATAAAGCACATCCCGTATAGTAGAAAATTGAGTATTTACATACATGCATAGAGTAAAACAGAAAAAGGGATAAACCCATGCAGCCAGAAAAGTCTGAATATGTGAAATTTCCAAATAATTAGTCTCCAGGAAATTGAGGGTTGGGGCTATAAAATATCATTTTAAGTAAAGTAGAACATTTACCTAACTATTTCGGACAGTGCTGTACCCTATATTCTCCTCAAATAATGGTTTGAATTTGATATTTCAATTCCAAATAATTAATGTTAAATAATGTTATGATGCTTTAAGAGTTTGACCGTTTCGTTTGGTGTATTTAGAAAATTTGTGTTCAACCAAAGCATTTAATAATAATAATAATAATAATAATAATAATAATAATAAATATTTGAGTTTTGTCAGTATGTAAAATCAGTTAAAGTCACAAATGAAACACTACTCAAACAGGAGTAGATTTAAGTATGATTAAATATTAATTATGATGGTTTAAATAGCTAAGCTATTATATTTGTTAGTTGTAGTTATGGCCGCACCAAAATATAATATTCTTTAAAATGAAAAATGACACCTGGACATCGGAATTGAGCCCGGGATCTTGGGTTTAATACACCAATTCCCTAATCACTGAAATTTCCAGAAGTCATCCATTGCGCTGGGACATTCTTCACTCATATTTTAAGGCAGAATGTGTTATGAACGATGTGTACTGGATAGCTACAACATACTAATATGGATACGCTAGAAAATATTTTGAAAATTTTGGGGAATAATATTTCATAAAGATTTAAGAATTTCAATAAGATATTTCGAAATAGATGTTGTTTTATCATTTGCAGTAAAAATGTTGAATTCCTTGAAATTATTGGTCGAGGAGATAAGAAACAAATATGAGTTTGGTAGAGCACACTAACCACTCTCCCCATGGAGTTAATTTTGAAAATATGAGGAAGCGGTTAAGGGAGCAACGTTCATGTATTAAGAATTTTGAATCTTCAGAAAAAGAATTAAGGCTTCAGAGAGAATAGAACTTTTGAATGAATATATAATTTGCAATATTTGACAAACTCGTGAGTGAATTGAACCAAATAAGTGAATGTTGCCAGAATATACACTCATTTACAGATTTATTTATGAACAGCGACTATTTTAGTGATAATATCGACAAAACTAGGTGTCACAATCTAGTTTTCATTTACAAGAAATGTATTCATGCTAACGAATTATAGTTGGAATGTAAACAACTAAAATACTATTTTTAAAATGAGTCTAAATAATAAATTGAGGCTATGTACTAAAAATTGACTCAAGACGAAGTGCAGTGGACATTTCCTAATTCAGAAATGTGTTTTAAGATATTTTTGTCAACTACGGTAACAGGTTGTACTGGAAACCATAGTTTTCAAGGTTGAAAAGCATTCTCGATTAATTATAAATTAAGTTTCTTCAGAATTGGTTGAAATGATTTTCTATAATGTGCATGGAATTTCAATTATTGGATTAAATTGAATTCTCTGGATAAATTAAGGGATTCACTTCAATGAAGGTAAAGGGAGAAAGCCTGTGCTTGATAAACACACTTACTATAAATTCGTGAGTTTATTTGATAATTCTCTTTACACAGAATTTCAATTCTTAGAGAATGCCGCGTATCTCACTACTGTGAAATGTTTTTTTTCCTTTTCATAAAACAGTACTTTCTTATTTTTAATATACACAACAAACAAGAATACAGTGAATCTAATAAAACCATACTATAATTGTTTCTATGTTGTATAGCATTATACAATTAACAATATTATCACTTAAATCACAAAAGAACGTAAATATATAAGGGAATGAAAATTTTCTAATATGACACAAAGTATTTACGTATGCAAAAGATTATAGTTTTATAAAATATTCCAAAGTAACAAAACCTAAACTTCCATGCTACAACAAAATGATTTCGTCTAACTATATTGTCCTGTCCGTCCCGGGACTTAGATTAGCACATAATTCATTTTCTAACACAAAAAAATCTAGAAAAACTATGAAAATTTTATCATTAAATTCACCCATTATTTTTGTGTATATTAAAATTAACAAAAAACCGTTTTTAAATTACTTGACAAAGAAAGTAATAGTTTTCTAGTAGTAAGGTGTACGCCATATACAATTTTTAAAGTAGTTGGCTGTATCCTCCAACAACCACTCTACAAATAGTTATTGTAATAATTTTAACATTTTCAATTGATACAAAAATGTTCTAATGAAGAAGGAGTATTCAAATGGGGAACGTAAGACGGTCCTCAAAAAGGAAAAAAAAAGATGGCCTATGGGCACTAATCACTACCTTCAAGTCATTCGACCATAATTTTATTGCACAATTTTAACACATGTATAGTTATTAGCTATAAATAGAGACTAGATGATTTCAATATCATTACATTTCACGAGCTATAAGGGGTCCGGGCTAATGTCACACCAGGTATTTGTTCATTGTTACATTGAGAATCCTAAGCATTCCTGCAACTGATGCTTAAAATGAGTGGAAATGAAAAACCCTTTGGTCAAATTAAAGTATTATTATTATGACTCATGGGAGTGATTTTTAAATGTAATGTTCCTTGAACTTACTTAGTTTTTAAATTTACAATATTCGAGATATATTGGAAATTATCTCAATTTTTAAATTTATATATTTATGTAGCTGCTATTATTAAGTGGTGTATTATAAAGAATTAACTCAAAATGACCCGCCTCGGTGGCGTAGTTAGCTAACGCGCTAGTTTTATGTTGGGCTAGACTGACGGGGAGATCTAGGTTTGAATATCAGTTTGGTGAGCTGGGGGTGGTTTATCCTAAATAGTTTTTCACTCTACCAAGCAAATGCGGGTTCACTTCCTCTAAATTGAACCTTACAAATTCCTAACCCATTAGCGTAATTAGTACTTAAGCATATAATCAGAAACTATAATAAGATGCGGTGCTAAATAAATAAATAAAATCACTCAAAATGAGTGTAAGCTTACGCTTATGACTCGATTTAATAATAACTATAAGCCAACAGCCTTAAGCACTTTTATCAGAGGATGGTTCCATACCTTTAATCACTCTTACTAGAGTTAAAAACACACGTTAGTATGTATAAAGTTCATTTCTAATAATTATTTGTAGTAAAGAAAGATAATTAATTCAAGACTTTATAGAAAAAATTTGTTAACACTGAAATAGTATATTCAAAGCTTATACGAATACATCCCTCTCCCCTGTAATTCAATGGTCTGACTAGGAGTTCATTTTTATATTCTCCATGGTGTCTCTTTTTCACAACTATAGCATCACCATCAGTCTATATTGACGAGTACTATACCGTGGATTGAAGAGAAGGTAACATACCATAGTGTGAGCTCGGTTTAGATTTAGATACTTAAGTATATTCTAATCATTTTTGATCTACCCCTCGTTCCCCAAACATTATGTTTGAGGGCTTTATGTTCACTCGAAATAGACAATTGGTACCACCTTTTCCTGATACCCCAAATCATCCTCTTCACATCCATAGTGGGCTGCAAAACACCAGTGCAAAAATGTTCATATTTGAAAAGTCTATCTCGGTTTTTGAATACATAACCACCCAGGGTTTCTAGAAATAATAAATAAATAAATAAATACCAAGACCCCAAGTAATAATAATAAATCTAAATAGGTTCACTTTTGTGTATTCTCTTACGTAGTGTCCATAAAGCATTATCGTAGAATGTTTTTAAGGGTGGGAGAAGTTCTTGAAGATTTAGCCGGTCATGAGCACCAATACATCATCGCCCACAGTGGCATATGAACGCGAAGAATCCTCCGTTGTGCTCGGTTAGAGAAAGTATAACCTCATATTTCATGAAGACGTCTTGGACGACGTGGTCACCTACTCTACTCCATCACTCTGTGTAATATCAGTGTATCAATAGTCCGGGCCAACAATAGGCGAGACCCTCCATCCATCAAGTTAGTATTTTAATAACGCGGCTAGCGACACAACAGTGAGTCCTTGCTGTGGTGAGGAAGGAGGAGGGGGGCAATATCCCCTCACACACACACACACACACACACACACACACACACACACACACACACACACACACACACACACACCAACTTCTCCGTCACTCTTCTCCCCAACCCTACCGCTAACACCTCCCTTCTTCTCCCCAACCCGACCAACCTAATATTTGCGGCACATAAATTTACGGAATATTACAAGAATGAGTGTTTTGTACTGCTTTGCCAGAGAGAAAGAGAGAGAAAGAGGAGAAAAGGAGAAAAAAAAGATGTTTTTTGGTAATAGTGGAAGGGGGGGTGAACTCATAAATATATGGCAATGATAACATTTGTAAAGGTCTTTTATTTCGGTGTAACCCGAAAAAGAAAAGGGACTGGGGAGAGGGGCAGGGAAGGGTGAGGGGTGATATTGCGGTTTTCGTTCTCTCTTTTATCACGTGGTATTTATCATCGAAAATTCCTACGAGTCCACGGCTAGTAGAAAGAGCGAGAAATATTTGAAAAAAAAAAACAACAAAATAAAAAAATAGACCAGAAATGGCCGTTTTGCGGGGGTTAGGGTGATAACTCACGCAGAAGCCTAATATAACAAACCTACCAACTGTCCAAGTGGTTGTTAGTCGAGCCCAACCATTTGGTAGCACGAGATGGCTGACAGGCATGATAACCCAACTTAAGCCCAATGAAAACAGGTGAATATACTTTATGTAAATAGGGGGAATTTAGCATTTTATTTCCAACAACATAATATTTAAACACATGAATTACAAACTATCTTAATCTTAGAACCAGCACAACACCCCATCAATGACCCCTTTGAAAGGGGATGCCAGGATTTGACAGGTTATAACTTTTTTGGCCGTAGCTGGAATCAATCCAGGGACCGTTGGTTCAATAGGCAGATGCGTTACCGACTAAGTTGGGGTGTTAGACAACTACAAAAATAAATAAATAAATGTTAATTGAGAACACATAATTTAAACATTAAAGTGGAAAAAGATCATCATCATAATTATTATATTTGTATTAAATACAGGAATAATTGTATTATAACCCACCATGGAGCCGTAGTTGGCTAACGCGCTAGACGTGTTGAGCTCGACTGCCGAGGACGGTGATATCGAGGTTCGAATATCGGTCGGGTAAACTGGGGGGGGGGGTTTCTTAAATGATTTTCCACTCTCCCTCCAGGCAACTGCGGGTTCACTTCCTCTAAATTCAGGTTTCCCAATTCCTAACCCATTAGCGTCATTAGTACTTAAGCGTATAAACCGAGCGGGTAGTAAGACGTGGTGCTAAATAAATAAATAAATTGTATTATAAGAATAAAAAGTTTAGTTATATTATGAAAACAAAATTCTCTTCAAAGTATACTACAAAAAAATGTATATATAGCATGACTAGTTTTAACCAGGTGGCCATAAATAAATTGTGATAGATATAACTTATACTATTTTTAAAGCCGGAATATTCCTTCAAAATGTAGTTAATTCTTATTTTTATAAAACAATGGGCAAACGAAAACTTTGTTCATTCATTAAATAATCATAATAGTACTAAGACTGCATTAATGCCAACATATTCGCCCAAAAGCAAATTAATATTTTCACTACAAGTTTATATATGGGGATAATAAAACACATCTAACGTCATCAACTTATGGCTTACCTGTTGAATAAATAATACCATTCAAACATGTACCTACTATATGATATGGACACTAGGGGCAGAATATAATAACCAGGCTGGATGCCGAATGTAAGAACGGAGCTGTGGGCGTAATGTAAGAACAGAGCATTTGGTGTGATGAAAGAACGAGGCTGGGGATGGAAACGAAATAACAAAGATTAGTGTGGGATGTAAAAAAGGAGGATGTGGGCAGAATTAAAGAACAAAGCTTTAGGTGGACTGTAAGAATGATGCTGGGGACGGAATGAAAAATCAAAACGGTATATGGAATGTAAGAACAAGGCTGGGCAGAGGGGGAGATTTAGGGACAAGGCTGTCGGTGTAATATAAGAATAAGACTGGCAGCGAGATGAAAGAATGAGGCTGGGGGCAGAATGTAAGAGTGAGACTATAGAAGGAATGAAAGTTAGAATATAGGGACAGAATAAAATAAAATAAAAACTTTGCGTGGACTTTATAAAAGAGGCTAGGGTAAAAATTATAGAACAAATTTTGGTAGGAATGTACAAACAATGATTTTAGGCATAAATTAAGAACAAAGCTGTTGGTGGAATGTAAATAAATGGCTGAGGGCGGAATCAAAGAACGAAGCTGTCGGCGGAATGTAAGATTGGGGCTGGGGGAGGGATGTAATAAAAATCATAGGGTGTAGTGTATTAGAATGATGCTGGGAACGGAATTAAAGGACGAGGATGGAGGCCAAATGAGAAAACGAGGCTGGGAGTTAAATGTAAGTATGATAATGGAGGATAAAAAAAAAAGCTTTGGGATGAATGTAAAAACCTAGCTAGGAAAAGAATTTAAGAATGAGACTAGGGGCAGAAAGAAAGAACAAAACTGTGGGCGGGATTTAATATACTAGGCGCGGAATATTAGAACAAAGGTTTAGGCAGAATTTAAGAACAAGGCTGGGGGCAGAGTGTAGGAACGAGAGAGATGATAGCTGTAAGTAGGAGGTTGGGGACGGAATGTAAGTACCAGGCTGTGTCAGAAACTAGAGAACAAAGCTTGGGGTGGAATGTGAGAAAGAAGCTAGGGTAAGAATTTTAGAACGAGGCCAGGGCAGAATGAAAGGACAAACATTTGTCAGGAATGTAAGAACAAAGCTCTGGTGGAATTTAAGGAGTGTTTTTGTTGGAATATAGTAACGAGACGAAGAGCAAAATAAAAGAACAAAGTTTTGGGAATAATGTGAGAATGAGGCAGAGGGTGGAATTTAATAACGAGTCTAGGAGTATAATTAAAGTAAGAAGCTTAGGGAGAAATGTAAAAAAAAATCTTTGGGCGGAATATAAGAATAAAGTTGTTAACAGAATGTAATAACAAAGATATGGATGGAATGTAAAAATAAATATGTGGGCGGAATATAACAATGAGGCAGAGGGCGGAATATAAAAACAAGGTTAGAGTAAGAATATAGAAACGAAGAAGGGGGCTGAGTGTAAATATGAGGAAGTGGTCGATATTTTAGAAAGAGGCTAGAGGTGGAATGAAAGGACGAGGGTGGGTGCAGAATATAAGAAAGAGACCCGGGAGAGACATAAGAACAAAGTGTGGTTTTAATGTAAGAACTAAGTTGGGGGCCAAAGGTAAGAACGAGAAAGAAGGCTGAATACAATAACTAGGATAGGAGCAGAATGTAAGATAGAGGCTAGGGGTGGATTGTGCAAACAAATTAGTGGGTGGAATTTTTAAAACGAGAAAGAGGACGAAATGTAATAACAAGGGAGAAGGATATATGTAAGAAGAAATAATTGGGTGGAATGAAAGAAAGAGGACGGAATGTAATAACAAGAGAGAAGGATGTATGTAAGAAGAAATAAGTGGGTGGGATGAAAGAAAGGAGCTGGGCGTTGAATGCAAAATAAAATTTGTCAGCTGAATGTAAGAATGAGGAAGAGGGATGAATGTAAAAAGAAAGAAGAGGACAGGATAAAATAAAAAGGATGGATGCCGAATGTTACAACAAAGCTGTGGGAGGAAGGGATTTGTTAAAAAGTAAGAGGGCGAAATCTAAGAACAACTAGGAAAATAGCGGAACATAAGAACGAGGTTAGAATCAGTATTAGAGAAAAGTGTTGAAAATTGTTTGTAATAACTAGACTAAAAGGAAGGGGGGATTATAATTATATTGGTGTGTACAGTATAAGGTAAAATGACAGTGCTGGTTCACTTTCATCTCATAAAATTTAATAGGATCACTTTCCCTATAGGGTTAACATTGATCCTTCTCACTGGAGTCAGATCACTTTCTTCCACCCCTGTTAAACATCCGCCACCACCAACCACAACAGGCAGTTTAGCGACCACAGTGATTTAATTTTTAAAATTATATTGACATTTTAATAAAAAGAGAAGTAGTTGATTCCCTTTCTTTCATAAGGATAGTATTGATATTCCACACTGATAGTAAGGGGTGAAATAGTAACAATTATTTTTTGGGGAATTAGGGTTTAAATATATTTCCTTAGTAGAGTAGTCGAACTATTTTCAATGTCATGTCGTGTTTCCTTGTTAAATAGACAGTGGAGTAGAAAAGTTATTTCTGGTTCACTTTTAGGAGCAAACAAGACCTTATCTACACCTACTCATCCACAAGGACAGGCAAATAAAAGACAAGAACTTATCTCCTCCGTCGCCTCACCCTCTTACCTTCCTACACCTAGCAACGAATGAATGTCAAGGTCTGCCTCATTCCTACCAGCCCCTTCTATGCACAACAGACAATGAGCGTCTAGCAAACCTAACAGCCAATGAACAAATACCCACCTTCCTACTATACCTTACAGACAATGAGTGTCTAGTAAACCTTATGGCCAATGACCAGATCCAAGATAGTGGATCTAAGATAGCGAACACACATACCCCTCCCAGACCTAACATTTAATAACCATCTAGCCTCGCACCTTGACGCCACGACCCCAAAATTCACCTTTTCCCCTCCTCCAAGACGTAACAGCCCCTTTATACGAACCTCCATGGTTTACCACTCTAAGGGCCAGTTTCATAGTCAAATTTAGTACGCCTCAAGTGCGGCGCTACACCAAGTTCAAGACGACACCTACCTAAACCAGAATGGAATGGGCCGTTCTCGCATAGGAAACTGGCCCATTCCATTCTGCTTGAGGTAGGTGTCGTCTTGTATTTAGTGTAGCGCCGCACTTGAGGCGTACTAAATTTGACTATGAAACTGGCCCTTAGAGTAATGTTCGAACATGTCAGAGCCTGTCAACCCAAGTTGGGAATCGCAAGAAGTTGGTCATTCGAGATGTTATCACAGGACTACCACCATCATCGCCTTCTACTGGTTTAACAAATACATGAAATAAACACTTGATTGTCTAACACATGAAAGTGTTAACTCAATTTGAGGTGAAATTTGACTTTCTCCCTTTTCCCATGTACCCTTCATTTAGTTTCAACTGATCTGTAGATTTGCTATGGATTTTTATTGAAACAATATAAGTACCAAATTTCCCCACTATATGGCACAGAATGGTAATGATTAAGAAATTTATATAAGTTTGGGTTTTCTTATTTTATATAACTTTGTATTTATAGTTTCAGACAAGAACACCTTAGTTAGCCAATCATTGTTTATCATGTTTATTGATTTTATTTATAGTTGTACCATTTGGAGGTGTAAATAATAATTGTTTATACGCATGACTTATTCCTGCAAATAAATCATGTTTATAGTTTTATATAAGAGCTTTTACGTGTACCAACAGGTATTTCGTCAAATATTCGTCTTTTAATAAGTTGTAAGAGTGACTTCAGCTGTTAAATATCAAGATAATTTATTGAGAACAGGTCTACACTTAATTATAAAGTAGCTTAACATATTGTTTATATAGATTTGTAGGTATACAGTACGTTTGATTGAAATTGCCTTTAAATATATGAACTGCTCTAAATCTTTTACTAAGCTCACCCTCCTGCAACGTTATATACGTTTAGAACATGGGGTGGGCTTAAAAAGCGTGATTAGTGTGGACAAGTTTTAAGTCAGAATGACAATTTCCAGTGACATGTTTCCTCACATAGTCGGGAGGTGAAGTCATCCGAGTGTGATAAGTGAAGTAAAATATTTTAACAGTTGTATAATATACTACGGCACAAGCTAATGAACTGTACCGTATCAGGAGCAACCTCAATGAGGAAGTATGTCAATGTTTTAAAATCAAGACAGCCAAAAAAGCAAGAGTATATTAAGAATATAGATGCCAAAGAAGATAAAGACGCCTACGATTTTTCATAAGCTTTGAATGGTGTCGTCAAAACCATCAATATCCCTTCCTCGTAAATCTCGCTGTTTTAGTCTTTATTTATAAATTTAAAAGGAAATTAGTTGAAACATTTGGCCAGCAACATATTGTGATAAGTAATTTAAAATGGTACACACATATCTGACTGTGTAAAGAACGCACGTGTTGGAGGTAAGGGGGAGGAAACAATCAGCCCTTACTTTCTCAGTAAGTGTATCGTCACTCTAAGTCCTGGAAGATTAAAATTGAAGATTGGATGTGAGTGCAATTACATGATTGAGGCAGCTTCCTCTTTCCACTATAAGGGGAATGTTTGGTAAAGTATTTAAAACTTAAACATCAAAATATTTTTGGCTGCTTCTAGTTATATATCATTACTATAAGTGTTAAGAAATAAACACGCCCTCATTAATATAAGAAATGCAGGTAGTAGAAGTTTTATTTGGTCAATTCTAGTATTTATATACCTAAATGACAAAAACACAGGTAGAGTAAATACGTATATATAAATGGAGATTAGCTAAATATGTTAGTATTGAGTACTTGTTTCAATACCGCATATAATGTAGTTTGAAAACAGAACAATGTATGCATATGGTTACCAATGTGAAAGATTTCCTTTAAGAATAAATAAGGATAGTCATTAAAACACGCAGACTTGTTTCTTTCTAATGAAAATAGTGGACATTATTGTCTTATTAAAATCTAAGTAGATATGTTGAAGAATAAACAATGTTAATTAAGATGAAGAAACATGTCCTTAGGCACAGCACTGCTGAACAATAAAGTGAATTTCTTTCTGCTAGAAAATTTATTATCAGCGAGAAAGAGTTGGGTCAAGATCGTATATGTGACCACTGTAATTTCAGTGGTACGTATCAAGGTGCATTACAAAGTCTGTGTAATATTAAGTTTCAACATAATAAGTGAATAGCAGTCATATAACATGATTTAAAAAATGATGATACCTATTTAATCATGAAGGAATTTGGGAAATTTACAAACAGAAGAATAATATGCATCCAGAAAAATTTGGGGAAGTATATATCGATCAGTCTCAGCCATTTACAATTTATCAACTCTTTTCAGTTTTTAAGCACATATTTTGAAAAAGTTGTTGGAAATTTGTTTCATGGTAGGAAAACCTAATTTATAATACTCCATAAAAACATCTCTGTTGATGATCTAGCTCTTTTGCTAAGAAAAGTATGTTCCTCATAAGACTACATGTATTATAGTAGGCTTATTAAACTGAAAGATAGCCAATCACCCTAGAAATCTGCCATATATAATCAAATCACAGAGTAAAACATTTCAGAAATGTACGGTGCTCATGCTAGAGCTATGTGGTAAAAGTTTTACGTGAAGACTATGGAACAGTATTAAAATATATATGTTCTAAGTGATGTTATATTTTTAAGAGACTTCCAAGAACACTATCGTGCTTTGTGTTTTGAATATAATAAACTAGACTGTCTAAAATTTTGTACAAGCCCTAGACTAGAATAAGCGGCACATTTAAAGATGACCAAGGTTGAGTTGAATCTACTAACAGATATTGAAATGTATTTATTCATCCAAAAAAGGATACATGGTGGAATGTCTAAAATTGAAAATATACACTCTGATATGGATAAGCTCATCCCTGAAAATGAGGTAAACTACATAAAATACTGGGATTGTAATAATGTATATGGCACTGAGATGTCTGAATATCAACCACAATGTGATTTGAGGGGGTTGAACTCGGCTGAAATAGAAAAGCTCAGTGTAATTTCAGTTACTGATGATAGCAATGTAAGATATATTATATAAGTTGACTTAGGCTAGCCGGAAGAAATGTTTGACTAGTAAAATGCCTATACACTTGTTCCTTAAAAAGCCACAGTTAGAAAAGAGACGTTATCATCAATCTTTAAGTATATATAATCCAAGCTGAACTATCCGGTCAGTGGTAGAACAGAAAAATTGGTTCACACTATAAACAGAAAACACAATTACGTGGGGCATAACCATAATTCAAACAAGATATATTTCTTTGGGTATGAGGTTTTAAAAGGTGCACCGCATCCTCACTTTCATGCAAGACCTTTGGCTTAGGTCTTTGATTTTAACGCCATCCAACGATAAATTGCTGTAAACGGTTTTAAAAGGGTATTTTCAATCGCATGAAAAATTCCTTGTTCGGTAAATCAATGGAGAACCAAAGATAGTGTGTGAAGGTTCAACTGTTAAATAATGAATAAAAGTTGAAAAAACGAATTGCTTCAACATCATTTATTGCTTATACAATCATCACGGAAGATATAGTTGGAGTGCATATGAGGAAAATAAACCTGCTGTTAAATAAATCTACCCATGTGGGCTTTACAATTTTAGATACTGGCTAAATTATTATTTACCATTTTCATTATAATTATGTTAAAGAGAAATATGTACCAAATGCGAAGCTCCTATTCACAGACATATTTCATGTCATGAGATGAAAACATAAAATGTATATATGGATATATTTTATAATATAAACCCATTCGATACATCAGTATATCCAAAAACACATTTTTTACACACTATGTGTAATAAAAAAGGCTCTGAAAAATATTAAAGATGAGATTAGTGGGGAGTGTATTCGAGAGTTTGTGGGATCTCAATTCAAGTTTTACTCAATTCAAAAGGAGATTCACGAGGGAAAAAACGTGGATAGAGGTGTGTCAAAAGTACCTCTAGTAAGAAAATTAGCATGCCAAATATAAAAAATCTTAAAAGATGGGGCTCTTACACTATATCAATATATCGATGATAAGAGATAAGCAACATAACTGGTACAGCATTCGCTTGAATAAACGTGTGCTTTCGCCCGTCAATGACAAACATTTTGCCTTAGATAATGGGTGTGATACGCTTGTATAAGGTCAATATAAAATAAAACAAATGTGTTCACTGATGGAGACGTGAAAAACTTCCACACTTGATATGTACGTATGTTAAAACTGAAGTTTATGTATTAATTGTTGTGGTAAACATTTTAATATGTTCAAAGCTCGAGTGTTGATGAATTTCATAATCTAATTTATTTTGATGAAACAGCATAGCTTAGTTAAAATTAAATGTATAGTAAAAATTAGTTTTAAGTGAGAGAAGATGTTACTCGCTTGCTCACAGTGTCTCCTAAGAAATGTTTTTCTAAACGGCTAAACGAGTAACACATAATAGTAGTATTTATAAAATATTTAAATATGTTAGTAGTTTAAAAAGCTTATTAAGATAACTATTTTGTGTTGATTTGATTGGATAATCAATGTTACTCTTGTTGGAGAAAATGATTTACCCCACCCCCGTTAGGATGCTGGCTAAAGGTCAAGAAGATTGAGAGTGACTCTTCTAAGATACAGAATTAAGGGTATTCATGTATAAAAAAAGTATTCATAAGGATGAGACATGCGTAGTATTAAAGACGATACCAAGGGAATTCCCCATTACGAGAACAAGTTGTTTAGCGTCAGGATGCCTGAGGGAAAAGGGAATTGGGGTGAGGTTGGAGGAGAGTTGACTGAGGTAGAGTGTGGGAGTGGGTTTATAGGGTAATTTACCATCATGATCACGTCGTTGATTGCTCAAGATAATATTTTATTTTATTCATTTGGTAGGATGAATTTGATTGAAGAGAAGTTTAAAAAACATATTGTTTGAAGCGAGTGTATCAGATCCTGTAGGTTTGGAGCGATTTTCTGAGTGCGAAATTTCTAGTAAAAGGTTTGGTTGTTGTGTCGAGATGCTTTTGAGCTGTATATTAGGGCACAGGTCCAAGATCATTTGAATAATTTCCAAGACCAACCAGGTTCATCCATAGAAGGATGTAAGAGGGAGGAGTACCGTTCGGATGTTTGAGAAAGGTTTGAAGGGGTATAAAATACCGGAGGAAGTCGATGATGGTGGTAGACCTGTGATGACTTCTCGAATGACCACCATCTAGTGGTAACCAAATTGGAGTGGCAGGTTGTGACATGTTCGATTATGTCTTTTTGAGGTGTCAGCCCCGGAGGTTCGGATAAGGAGTGGTTGCGATGTCTTGAAGGATGGGGATAGGGGTAATATGGATGGTGGCGTGAGGCGTAGGGTTAGACTCTTATTGGCCTTAAGGTTAAGTTGGGGGTAGGGGTTTGCCAACTTTGATCCAGCCAGTGGCTGTAAGGTTTGCTAGACACACATTGGCCGTAAGGCTTAGTAGATGGCGGGTGGAAGGGAGTAGTGTTTGACATTAATTGATTGTAAGAAGTTGGAAGGGGAGGTGGATGTGCGGGGTGTCGAAGGAAATAAGGTATTGTCTGCTCTTATAATTGAGCAGAAATAACTCTTATACTATATCTGCTTAACACGGAAACATCCCACAGTGCGACACTGATCATAATGTGACTATTTAATCCACGAAATATAATATTTAATTCCTTAACTCCCAAATCAATTGATCCATATCCACCCCTTTATCTCAATGTGGTGGATCAATGCTATTCTTCTGGAAGAAAGGAAACCATCTCCACATCTTATAATTAAATTGTCAATAAAAAAATTAAAATCAAAATAATTATTGTTAATAAGTAAATTATTTTAGATTATTTAATATTAATTAATGATATATATATATATATCTATATGCCTGTGGTGGTTAGTGGTGGTGGATAGCAGCGTGGGAGAAAGTAAGTCAGAACTGTCATTTTATCTTCTACTGTGAACCTCAGCAAATAATTTATAATTTAAAATTTGACAAAGAATGAAATTTATAAACTTACAAGGGAGATATCTATTATATAATATTATTTAGGGTGACCTGGTGGTCTAGGGGTAAGGTGTCAGACTTCTGTGCTGGCGGCCGGGGTTCAATCCTCGGTCCCGGCACAGATTTATCTGATTACCAAACCCTTCCTTCACCTCTGACAAGACATCTTGTGAATGTGAGGAATGCCAGGCCTCCACCGTGGTTCGGATTCCACGTTAAACTGTAGGTCCTCCATTTCATCTCACAATCACCCTACCATTACACATTAGCGTAAGTGCGTATAACCCGAACGGTTAGTAAGACGCGGTGCTAATAATAATAATAATAATAATAATAATAATATTATTTATAAAATTGTGTTGACACATACCACCCTAGTCTCTGATGCCACACAACACTTTTTGTTTTGAGTGTGAATCTCTAATAATCAAGATATTATCTTTTAATCGAACTGTTTTATTTGATTTGCTTAGTGGAGTAACTATTCGAATATTTATAAGTAGTAAATTTTTCTTATTTTACTATATATTACAATATATTGAAAATTGCATGTAAGCACGGAAATAACCCGTGTACAGGCTGTAAAAATAAAAAGTAGAATACACTTAGACGCGCAAAAGAGTAAAATCTTATTTAAAACTTGTAGAGACCTTTAGGACGAGGTGGAGAGTATACATTAATAAAAAAAACCCATCAAATATGGGCTTGACTCACTAATTATAATGAAGTAGTCAGTTTTGTATTACTAATGTATTAGGCTAAATATTTATAATTGAGAATATGTACAATGTTTTTTGTTATGATATGTTATCAAGGTTCTAGATAGTTATTTGAGGTAAAATATGTATTATTTTATAATATAAAGTGGGCATGATAAATATAACTTAAATGTGGCGACTCGTAGTCGATATCCGGTTGGGGAGAAATGGCCATTAATTACGGCTGGTAAGCAGGTAGAATTCCAGTCAGCGGAGAAGAGTGATGTTTTTGTTATTGAGTATTAAATACAATATTGAATTTTTTCAATTATGCGTGTATAATTATCTAATGGGGACATCTTTAGCAAAATCAATTTGATATCTAAGGTCAATTTGTGGTCGATGTCACCGATTTGTACCAGTCCAACTGTTGACAAAATAATTTTATGACCAACCGGTTTGCTGACGAATGATCTTTACACTAGCTTGACACCTAAAACAGGCATACCCAAAAGGCTTTAGGGGACAGAGAGATGACCTATATTGCAGCACATTTATCTCACTTCCCTGGAGAGACATCCAAGGCCTTACTGGATACTTCATTGGAAACAGTGCTGAGAGAGAGAAGAGGTTGCACCAAACCTGGTAGGGGACACCTAGGACAAAATAATTGGATAAATACTCGGATAATGCTAAGTTGTACGATTAACTTGGAGGTCTTGGTGTGTCCATAGGGAGAGGAGTCATCTAGTTACCTTTCATGGAGCCCAGCGACATACAAAAAGCAACTGTATGGACGATTGGAAGTGATTCACCATTAGAAATCTTTCAATGTACACTCCACTTACCTTGAAAAGTAG
Source organism: Timema shepardi (assembly GCA_902151425.1). Lineage (NCBI taxonomy): Eukaryota > Metazoa > Arthropoda > Insecta > Phasmatodea > Timematidae > Timema > Timema shepardi. The sequence continues at coordinate 46,024 of CABFVX010000823.1, forward strand.
CAAGATAAGCTTAAAGTATTCCACTATGGTGTAGGCTATATGATAGGGTCATACTGTATGTAATCAGCAGAGGTTATCCTGCTATCATTCAGGGTGGTTGAAGTGTCAATAATTGTATAGGTATTAAAAATCTCTCTATGGATATATAAAGTCAAAAACATTTTCATTTTTTTTAAACTCAAATTCCTGTTTTACAAATTGGATAGGAAAATGTAAGTTTTGTAATAATTTTTGATTACGAACGTTTACTTTAATTTTAGATATATTTAAAAAAACTAAAATAAACTAAATCAATGCTTGAAAAAACTAAATCTAGATTTGTATCAGCAAAGGACCCGATTCCTAACTATCCTATATTAAAATTTGACAGCACGGATCCAAAACACAAAAGAATAAATTAAATATGAGTGGCCAAAATAAAATTTTATTTTGTAAAAAAACTAATTATTAAATTTTCTCTCTACAAACTCAAATAGCAAGTAGAAAGCAAAGTTATAATTGAAAGTTAATTTTAATGGCGAGAATAAAATCGCAGTGAGTAATTTTTATAACTAAACCCTACTTTTTAATCAAAGATAGTCCCAATACTTACCCATATGATTTGATTTAAAATAAATATCGTATTGGGTCATTCATAAAAATGTTTATTAAATTAAACGTCAGTTTAACTATATTTATCCACTTATAGATCAAACATTTCAATTGTATACATTTTCTTATTAATCGAACCAAAATTCTAAAAATATTATAAGTTGTATTTTATTGTTTATATATATTTTAGATGACATATTATGTAAACATCGCAACCAGAATTTTAGAAATAAATCAAGCTACTCAAGTTATCAACGTATTAAATCTAATTTAGACGTCTGAGAGGAAAGTCACAATCACACAAAAATAAGTAATAACACAACACATTGGTAGGAAAAAAATAATGAACATTGTCGCGAGTAATTGATTTTTCTTTATTAAACCCAAAATTATCAATTAATTAATTATTGAATGAAGTATACTGTTGTAGTTGAGGAAACCGTCGTAAATATTGACCTAGGTGACAAATATGTTGGAGGTGGTTCATACAGCATGTTACTTACTATCAAATGAATGTAGAAGAAACTCTCAATAAACCCCTATTAAGATTGTTTTGCGACTTTAGTCTATTTACGATGCTTCTTTTAACCGCTCGCCCAATATTTAGGGTCGTATTTATAGTCTAGTCTTAGGAGTCAATCACTCTCAACCGGTATACGAGATAACAAGCAATTCAGATGGAATGAAGGAGTGGTTGATCTCCAAATCTAGATTATATATACGGCCGTTAAGTGTGCTAAAGCAAGTTTTGAATATCTTTAAAAAGTTATTTTTGTTAGGAAAGCTATTTGGTAAGTAGACTTTGTATAAACAAACGTTTGTTCCGAAATAAGCATTATTGAGAAACTTCTATAAACAAGTTCATTGTCATATAAAACAAATATTACAATATTTATGATATGTTTAACGATTTGGTAGTATAATTTCAATAAACTTCAGTAAACATGTTACATTTGTTTTTATGACAATGAAAATGTTTGTCCCTAACAATGTCTAATTTAGAACCAAAGTGTGTTACTCAAGATCGATCAAATAGTTTTCAAACAAAAAATATCGAGTTAAGAACCACTCAACACTAGCATGAACACCTTTAAGGTCGTTGCTAGTTGGAGACTAACATGAAGTAGTAGCTGAGGTAGTCGAGAGATGGGAGCGCGGTAAGATGGGGACGGGGCCAGCCCGCGCTAGTCCTATCCCTTGCATAGGGAACTGCCACTGCCAGAGCTTCATGGCGGCGAAATGATGGCCTGGGCCAGGGCCCCCCGGGCGCAAACCTGGGACCCACTCGCTTGCCCCATCTGCAAATTCGGAAATAATCTCTCTTAGAAAAGAAAACATCGATCAAGTTCGGAAAGTTCATACAGAGAATTAGAAAAAACTAAAAAAAACCCATCAAATTCTGTGGGGATAATAGTCTAGTAGTTAATCTGGCAACCAAATAAAATAGGTAGGTTACTTATATCGATTGTGTTAGTTTTATTAGGTAGGGGAGGATTATAATAGTAATACAGCCAAATAAATAATTATTTGTAATATTAAAACGCTCTTAAATAGTCTACTTTAATAATAATTAGCCAAAAATGTATTCCTTCAAATTTGAAAGCAATTTGACTAATGGATGTGGATATTTTAAATAAATTTATATGTTGAAACTATTTAAAATCGTCACTAAAGTAAAATATATGTTAACCTTTTATGGGAATGAAAAAACCTATGTTATAAGTTTATTTTTAAGAGAAATTATAAATAGCATTGTAACAATATTTACAGTCATAGATATCATATAATAAACTTCAAACTACTTTAAGGTATGGCAGAAGGGAGTACAAGTATTTTTATAGTTTTTATAGAATTGAAATTTCTTGACCAAAATAAATAAAATACTTCTCCAGTAGCAACATAGAGTTTAGTTTTCTGCACATGCTAATATAAACAGATCTTGAATATCTGTCAAGGGTGTCTTGGAATTTTGTCAAAATTTTTAAATAAAGAGAAAAAGTTTTGACAAAATTCCAAGACACCCTTGACATATATTCAAAATCTGTTGATATTGTCATATGCAGAAAACTAAACTATGTTGCTACTGGAGAAATATTTTATTTATTTTGACCAGAAAATTTCAATTTTATAAAGACTGTAAAAATACTTGCGCTACCTTCTGCCGCATCTTAAGTTAGTAAAAAATTAATAACGTGACGAATATGTGAGGAAAATTAAAGGTGTTGGTCGAATACAAATTTTCAAATACATAAATCAAACTAAATTAACTTATCAAACATCACTTTTGAAAGATAACAAGTGTCAACGTCAAAAGATTTTTTTTTGTATGCATTTGCTTGTGAATGTAATCAATTAAGGGGGGGAAAACATGACGGGAAGGTCACAGTGAAGATGAAGATCCAGGTCAAAATAGATGTTTTATCCATTAAAATCAAAAGCATTGAAAGTAATGGGTAATCGCAGTCAGCATCGATGCTCATTGCGATGTCGATTTAAAAAAACCTATTTAGTTTTCTATCATCGCGGCCTAGAGCGATGTTAAGAGGTCTGCTTTGCTGTGATTAATTGAGCCTAAAATCAGCGGTCTGCTCTGCAGTCCACAGTCCAAACAGTAGGTATACGTTGCATGATTTGTTGATGTGTGATTTCTACAAACCACAGCGTGATTTATAGTGTTCGCAATAAAATAACATTTAATAAACCCATTATCATAACTACCATCACTACTTTCATGATTAATTGCATGCTACACAAAGTTATAAGAGTGTTTACTAATGTGGTTTTTTAGTGGCGGCAGAACCTCATTTGGTGGGGTGGCACAAAAAAAATGTTTTTAGGGACTTTCTTTCTACTTCCTTCCCCCTCAGTAAATATTTTTAAATTGGATGCCACTAAAATCTATTTGTAGTGGTCCTACTCCCATAGTTTTGATTATATTTTTTTAGCACCGCACCTTACTACCTGTTCAGGATATAAGCGAAAAGTATAGCCTATTATTTATATATGCTATTTAGAGTAGTCTATCACATTTTTTAAATGGTGGATGCTTATAAAATCTATTTGAAGTGACAATTTTTCAGCAAATTCTTGAAAATTGAATATCTATAGGAACAATTTTGATTCATACTAATCTTTAATGGTTTTGTTTACATTGTTTCTATTGAATCATTTTAAAGTGGCCCACCCTTTATATTTTTGTAATTTGGATGCTCCTTGAAGCTATTTAGATTGGCCTCACCTTAATTTTTCTGAAAGTTAGATGCCTCTAGAAGCTACTTGAAATGGTCTTCTAAAGCCATTTTTTTAAAGGTTATGTATTTAGATGCTATTTGGAATGTATCTCACCAGGATAATTTTGAAAATTTGATAATTTAAGAAGTTATTTGGAGTTGAAGACTGGACTTTTATTTAAAATCACAGGCATCTAGAATTTATTTCGAGTGAGCTACTCTCAGAAAACTTTTAAATTTAAATGCCTCTAGAAGTTACTTTTATTTTGATGCACACCTTTCAGCTTCATATTCGATACATATCAGAAGGTGTGAAATGCATCTAGAAAGGTGCTAATTTATCCCGGGAGGAGCAATGACCCCCACCTCTAAGCCCCACTCTCCCCTTTCGATGCCACAAATTTGGAATATTCCCTCCCCCAATTTCCGGAAAATAGACTCTTTTGAAAAGCTATAAGAGTGGTCATTCCTCTGTATTGTTTTGATATTTAGATTACTTCTACTTCGGAAAGTTTTTATTAATTGTATGCCTCTGAAAGCTATTTTAAATAGTCCCCAGCAAGATTTTATTACATTTTAATTCCATTCCAGCTAATCCCCTTAAAATTTTTGAAACTTGGATATTCCTAGAAGCTATTTAGATAGCTCCACGCTTGAATTTTTCTCGAAGAATAGATGGGTGTAAAAGTTATTTGAAGTGGTCTTCAGCCGGTGATATTTTGAAAATTGTATCTTCATAGAAGCTATAAGGAATGAGCCAATTATGTATTTTAAAAAAAGCTAGATGCTTCTATATGATATTCTAAGAAATGAGTTTCCACTCGCAATTATTTGAAAATTGAATACTTTCATTAACTATTTAGAGTGGTCTTCCAGTGAAAATTCTTGGAGAGCATATGCATCTAAATTCTAGAAGCTACTTAGAGTTGTCCTAACCTTCAATTTTTTGAAATTTGTATGGCCCTATAATTGATTTAGAGTGCAGTCACCCGAATTTTTTGAGACATTTTGATGACTCCTGACACTATATATTAAAATTGAATGAATTTAGAAGTCATTTGGAGTTTGATTTGAGGTCATCATTCAGCTTCATATTCAATAATATCAACCCAACACCCTAGATCAGTCGGTAGCGTGTCTGTCTAATTCCGGTTTCGATTCACGGCATTGCCGAAAAGTTTATCATTGGTGAAATGTGAGTTTACTCTTTCACAGTGATAAATTAACCACCGGGAACTAAATGTTGTGTCTGTTCCAGATTTAAGTTAAATTATAGGGCATACGAATTTACGACAGGCCTTGCCAGCAAGTAGGTAAATATATATGGCTTGAATAAAAAACTGACCCAGGCCATAGGCTGGAAACAATAATGGATGTAGAAAAAATCTATAATATCAGAGGATTGGAAATGAATCAGAGGCTTTGAAATAGATCTGACTGTGGGGGGGGGGGGTTATTACAGATAAGGTCGGAGTCTTTCTAGTAGACTAAATACCCCCTCCATCAGTTTTGCCAGCACTGTGTATCCTGCGGTTGTTTGAGAAAACTGCGAACAGCGCAAACAGCGAGATTTGCAGTGAAGGTCGAGCTGTTATGTTTACCCAACATTGACCACGACATCTATCTTAGCCACGACCACGAACATTCCAAGCAGGTCACGGTGAAGGTTAAGATCATGGTCATGGTGAAGATAGATGTCGCGGTCGATGTTGGGTAAACATAACGCGCAGCTCTACCCTCACTGTGATTTTCTCTTCTAGTGCTGATCACAGTTTTTTCTTTCAAATCTCCATAGGAGTCACAGTGGTGACGAAACCAGAGGGATAGTGAGAATTTGCATATACCTGGAATATATTTGCCGCCTCTCCCTCATATTATTTCAAATCCTCTGATATTATCGAATATGAAGCTGAGTGATGCCTAAATCTAACGTCAAAGGATTTCTAGATGAACTTAATTTTCAGTTATTTGCCGGATAAGACAACTTAAAGTAGCTTCGGAAGACATCTAAATGTGTGAAATAGTCAGATGAGGAGCACTAAAAATAGCTTCGAGGGCAATGCAAATTTGAAAAATTTCTATAGGAGGACCACTTCAAATAGCTTCTAGGATCTAGATGCATGCAATTTTGAGAATTTTTCACACGAGAACCACTCATAATAGTTTATGAAACCATTCAATTTTCAAAATGTTGTCAGTGGAAGACAACATCTTCAATTATCTTCTAGACGCATTTAGTTTTCAAAATATTTCCAGAAAAGGACAGTTCCAAATAGCTTAAAAAAAAAAAATTATTGCCAAAATATCGCCAGGCGAAGACCACTTTACACGCTTACTGACCAATCTAGTTTTCGATAAAAATTCCGATGAGATGAAATATAAATAGCTTCTAGAAGTAGCCAAATTTAAAAAAAAAATCCGAGGAAGACCCCTTCAAATAGCTCTTCAAATATCTTGAAGGAAATCAAAATTAAAAAGAAAAATTGGGCTAGAATTATTTAAAATAACTTCTAGAGGCACTCTAATATTAAAAACTTATCTAAATAGGACTAATCCAAATATATTCTAAGTCATACCAATTTAAAAAATAAATCTGAGAGAGGACCATTCTAAATAGCTTATAAAAATAATCCAATTTCCTACTATTATCGTGGAGGACCACAACAAATATATTTTAGGAACATCCAATATTAAAACTTGTATTAGAGGGGGGCGATAGCAGGGAGGAAAGCAAGTACCTACAAAAACTAGTTTTTGATAGCTTCCCTTACACAAATATGGCCGCCACTGAGGAGCCACATTAGTTAAAACAAGTCTTTTTACTTTGTGTAGCATGCAATGAACCTCGAAAGTAGTGATTATAATTATTATGATGGATTTAATTACTGTTCTTTCTGCAAATACAAGGAATCATGTTATACTGTGTGGAAGTTACGCATAAACAAATCACGCAAGGTATAACTATTGTTTGAGGTTTGGACTATCAAGCAGAACAATACTTTTAGGATATGTTATCCAGTTCAACCAATGACAGGCATGCAGACATCTACCATCTCTCTAGGCCGCGACGATACAAACAAAATAGTTTGTTTGTTTTGCTATCGACATCAATGGTGACGGCAAGGGTGACCTTCTTGGAATGCGCATTCCCATTACTTTTAATGCTTCTAATTTGCATGGATGAAACATCTACCGTGACCATGGTCTTCACCTTAACCATGATATACTCGTTATGTTTTTACCCCAAGGTAGCACTGGCTTACTGCATTTTAGTTTAGTTTTAGCTACCATCAAGGCAATCACATAATGTTGGGGAACCAATGAGTAACCCTTTTTTCTAAAGACAAATTTTATTAAAAAAAACTTATTGAAAATAATAATTTAAAGCACCATGACCCAACCGCGTTTGAGTCAAAGACGTTACACTTAAATAATTTAACAATAGGGAACGGACATAACCATCGGATTTACATATAAGGGACGAGATATAACTACACCTCAGCATAATATAATGTATAGACCAAATCTACACCCCATGGTTTGAGACTAGTTAATATTTTTATATTACTTATTTAAATTAAATTTCTAGGTGAAAACTACAGTAAGGCTAAAAGTTAAAATTAATAAAATAACAAAACAGCTAAGGACCTCCAAGGTTAAGAGCAATTCCCAACAAAATTAGTCTAGGGATAACAATAATTAATTTGTTCCTCAAGGCTGAGTGTTATCATTCGGATATTATTTCTGAATGTCATAGAGACATTATGATTGATTATTTGGTTTAGTGTCAGTACCCCCCTGTCCCCCAACAAGTAGATGTACTACTGTACAGTTTCCCTATATTAGATACAGCGGAAAGGTGTTTCTGAATTTGTGACGTGCTCTTGTAGGTCTCACCGCCCTTGAAGGTGAATTTAGGAATATTAGTGGAGTATTGGTATTGTCAAACACCTTCTGAATTTCTATTTTACATTAGCCCTCCCAGGAACTACTCCACCCCTATCTGAATCCGACCTCCCCTAAGTGGATAACCCCCACTTCAAGGGCTACTCCCACCTCGAATACAGGTGAAAACGTACACCAAGGGTTTCCCATGTTCGTTGTAGCGTCTCTTACCCCATGTAACGGTGGTTGCACTGCAAAAAGTCTGACTTTATTGCGGTTTTGTAGATAAACACACAACTGGGTAATAGAAGGAGTCCTTTAGGTCATAATTATGGATGCCACGGCATCGGAACGTTCTTTGACAGCCATCGGTGCAAGAAAGGATTAACGTTGAATTGACGCAAACTTTTGTTAGGTGGCATGACGCCGACATCTTGAAGCATGCGTTTTGATATCACAACACCTTGTAATCGTTGTTTATATGATTGGTGGGTGAGAATAGGAGCAGGAAAATCTTTGTTAGAATGTTCTTGGCACGGTAGAGAAGATAAATGCGACAATAATAGCCGCAAACATCTGATGCTATGCCCTAAAGTTGTACATTGTTATTAGACCAGCGGGGAACGTTTATTGCGTGTGGATACCAACTTAGACTTTACATGCGGGAAAAACCTATACCTCTCAAAGTAACCTTCAACGACGTTCTAGTCGACGAAAAAGGCCATCAAATGCGCCTCAGGCTTGGTGCGTGAATCAGTGTTGATAACGAGGGTTGTAGGATGCTCTATTCTTGTCAGCAGTTTATCATCAGGTAAAACACCTGAACGAAGAGAACGAAGGTATGGGCTTTTTTCAGCGCATGTCTTATAGTATGGGTGTCCATTTTCAATCAGCCGGTCTCCAATTCCCCAAATGATGGAGGCCGACTAAAAGATCCATAAAGAACCATGTGTCATGCATGTAATGCGACCCAATTTAAGGGTTTTCAAACATTCACATCCTCTGTCATATTGATCGATGATGGGAATGACGTATATTTGGCCAGATACTTTCTGTTTTGCTCCCTCGACGAAGACTGTTTCTGTACGCAATGTAGCACATAGGATGCTGAATTTGAGAAGTTTGTAATCCACATATTACGATACTGTTGGCTTGTTCTATAGGCACAGGGGAAATTTTATCCTAAGAGCAAGGGGGTTTAAACACATCTAATGGTGAAGTAATGTTACACATAAAGATAAAACACTTAGTTCCTTAACGAAAAGTTATTTGTCGTCGTCGATGATGTAGCTCTGGAAATCCATAATAAAGTCCATGATTTAAATTACAAGGAAATGTTGAAGGACATCGCTTATATTAACTCGCAGAATCAACCATCACGTTTCTGCCTCTGTCCATGGTGTTGTTGTCAAATTCGAATGACGTAATACAGTTGACGGTTTCGGTCACTGGCAGGGTGAAGCTCACTTATAAGCTCAAAGATCCGCACCGCATCAAATTTCAATGCAATGTCATGTTGGCCTACAGATTCAGTGTAAGGTCTGAAACCATAAGATGTTATATATTAGGAGCAGGTGTCTCATATTATGTCACTATCCTCGTTCATGAAATGAAAACCCGCTCCGGGAAAGAGCGTGTGATCGGACATAACCTAATTTTCATGGGTGAAATTGGGCTGAAAAGGTGTTGACGGCTCTTGTTCTCCATCCATGTAAAACGAGAAACTATTCATGCCATACATTTATAGAATGAAAGGACTCTTGTCGGAATCTCCATTGAACATAACTTTGGATACGAACCCAACGAAAAATTATTTAGAAAACTGCCCCGTGAATGTGGTTTCCTGTGATTTCTCTTGCACACCTAAAGTAATTGTGGGCGTTTTTAATTTCGCGGGTGGTTGGATACTTGGCAGGACTGACGTATAATGTTTTGGTATGGACCAACAAGATAGACGGTGCTACTTTTACAGGAGATATTAGAAGACTTGCTTCAACAATATGGACTTTAAACTGTATATGAGTTCTGCGATAGCCATTAGATTGAACGCGAGTCTGGAACAGACCAACTTTACTCTTGAGTTCAGTTCTGTTCAAAAGGTATTTATTTTGGCTAAACATGTCACCGTTTAGATAACCCAAAATATCCACCATCTTACTTTTTTCAGAGAGACTTCGACGAATCTCAAACCCACCATGGATGTTGCCAGACACTTCAAAAGTATTGGGGGTGCCTGCGTACCAAATACCGCAGCTCAGATCCGTTCCTTTGGGCTAGCTGTTTCAAGTAAGCAACGTCACAATGCACGATCTCTGAGCATAAGTGTTGCTGAAAAGCAAGACAAATTTTTGGTTCAAATACACATCCCCCTGTGTGAATAGTTAATGTAACAGTTGTTGACGGGAGTAATTTGATGCACAGCAGAGAACGCGCAATCGTAAGGTATCAATATTTTAGCCTTGAAATATATCTCGGTCTGTGAAAGGTCAATATTGAATTCGCCTATATGGTTGAATAATCCATGAAGGAATAATAAGGTTTGTACTGTATCTATCGACCGTATTCTGAGACTGGTTTTTGTCAGTTGTATGAAAAAAAGATAAAGTTTGCTGCTGGCACACTCGCAAGATTAAGGGTATAATAAATACATATCAACTGAAAATAGCTATCGTCGCTTTTCTTTTCATCTTTTTCTTAGTGACTTTTTACCTCAGGCAACGACAAAAGACTGTTATCGACGCTTTTTACGACGCTCTTTATAGAATGAGCCGATCATAAGCGTGTTTATATTTTGTACCACCTTCCGTTTAAGGTTCTTTTCAGCATCGCAGCCAAGTGGTCCTAGTGAATCTCTGAAAGGACAACGCTGATCGGCAACGTAAGCTAGCACATCAATGTCTGTTCGAAGCGTCTTTTTTCCAACCGATTAAGCACAGCTTGTCATCAGCAGTACCATTATTTTGAATACGCCACTGAAAAAACTACCTAATACGTGCCCGCGTGGATAAAGAATACCATGGTAGATATAATATATTACTGTTCCCACCTGGTTGGCGCAGTATCTTTGTATGGACAGTTCAAGTTGAGCAGTGTCTAAAATAATATTTCGCGCACACTTTTACAAACTCAAATGTCACAGGTTCACCAGTGTATGTTTTTATATTGATCTACAAACTTTCTCGTAAAGTATGGGCACGTAGTGCATCGGAGAATATGTAACGGTCTTATGCGTACCGTTGACATAGTTTGAGTCGGATGACACACACGATACGTAGAAGGGTGCCACAATTTCATCAACTGTCTGTGGATCAACGATATCCATGTAGGTACATGTCTGAGAGGGTATATCTAGTAGAGTGTTTGCAACTTATGGTAAAATGTTGGATATGATCAAGTTGGTTATGATTTCGTACCCAAGATGCAGACTATGTTGGATAGATAGTGTCAGCATTTTGTCTTCAAGTATGTTGCCATGAAAATGATAGCTTTACTGTAGTGTGTAAAGCAGAGATGGAAAATCTATGGCATGTGAACATGAATTGGGTGGCACAGTGACTTAAACAGAGATTAATCAAAACAACTTTTACCCAAATTCACATAAGTGTTTGAAGCCAAAATTTCGACTAATATTTAAATGGTTATGTAAATTTTGGATTTAACGTATATATTAATTGTTTTTATTGCATTGAAGGCCCTCATTTAAACTGTTTCTGTTTAAGTTATTGAAATTAATATTGCCTAAGACATACTTTGACAATTTGATTACATTCTCTTTTTAAAAATTTAAGCATTATTAAGATATTTACAATTTGTTAGATCATTCATTACATTTAATCAAATATTCAACATGTTTTGTTTTTTAAATACTCATTAAATAACGTTAAAAAGACTTGGCACACTATTTTTGTTTAAAATTAGGCCAAACTTTAATTGGCACACTGGTCGGAAGAAGTTTCACCTGCCCTGGTATAAAGTAATAACATATTATTGAAACATTTCACAGCGTTGATAATATGGATTAAATCGACGATAATACCATAGTTTACAGACGAAATATGATCTTTGTATGCTCCCTCTATACGAATATCATCCTCCATAATATACTATAATATGATCATTTGCCCCACTGGTACATCCATGAAAGCGCAAGGATACTGAAATTCAGATAAAGCAACCCCCCACCCCACCCACTGTCCATCGAGCGTTAGATTATATGATGGTTGTGAGGTGAAATTCGTGACAGGATTTTCTGGGAAGTATACTAATGAGCGGTCGCTCGGCAAAGTAATGTAAGACTGTACATTCAATGAATGGGGTTTACGTAACTGATGGGAATCCGCGAAGTAATATTGGAGGCAACACATTTCAACAGCACGTACACGTTTTTTTTCTGATGCCTTCACCCTTGGCACGTATAATTTTCATAGCTTCGAATGTTTTGGAGGGAAGTAGGTGCTGCAACTCCTGTTAGTTAAACGTAACCTCCATTTCTACACCGGCAATATCGGCTAATCTACATACAACGGGTAAACGCAACAAAACGTTTATGACATAAGATATATCTACCCTACAAATATTTTCGTACCTATTTTCAAATGCACACCATGTCACCAAATGAGTTTTGGTCTAATACTTTGTAATATGTGGCAGTTGCCGTATATATTGTCTCTGAAACGCCTGCAGGCACCATTTTGATAATGGAATATTTACACCATTGTGGGTGCATATGAAGTCCTGCAGGACGTTTACATGGTGATACGCACTACGTTTTGTAAAGTAGAGTTCTTTTGAATAATTCAACTATATTTAATTCAAATCAGGATTATTAATGGAGTTGAATGATTGTCTTAAAAAAAATTGCCACACGTGACAAATGTGAGCTCTGTCCACTTGTCCATTTGTAAACTTAGAGGTTTACGTCCACTTCGTTTGAAAATTTGCTGGAAATAATTTCGTTCGAAACAGCCTTTTTCGGAAAGAAGAGTCCTCTCCCATGCCATCTTGCTAAACACGTCGATGACGGTAAGCAAGTACACGGCACCGTATTTGTATTTTCCGAGACTTCACATATATTCGAGATCGACTTGAAAGAGATTGTCCATGTTGAGTACCTTGTTGTGGGGAAACTTTTTTAGTATAAGTTTCTGTACAGTGTAGGCATCCTGTGCAATAGGCCATTCCCGTACTTTGACTGGAGATTACTTGGACTCTTTTATAAGCAACGATACCCCTGCAAAACCTGCCAAATATGTAGTGTCGTAATAGATATCTGCCAAACGATCCATTAGGCACTGAAAGGCAGCCACCTGTTTTAGTCAACCCTTTTTAATTAGTTCTTTTTCAGATGTGGGCGTTTCAACGGTGTTAGTGGTTTAAGTACAGGCGTCGGATCCGTAATTGGCACCAAGCATTTCGGGTAAACAAATTATTTCTGTACATTTATTTTTTAGAACAGCGTAAAAACCCCTCGCCACCCGGTTATCTCACTGTGTCATTTTGCTTTGACAATATCTTTTACCAGATCCAAAATGTTGGATCCTCTGAGAGGTGTGACGTAAATTATCGCCTCTGTGCTTGCGTCCCACGCGATACTATCTGGGGAAATAATATTCTCGGGGTAAAGTTTTGTTTTCTTACGTGTCTGAACGGATACAGTATTGAGTTCTGCTGGGATGTGAAGTACAGCACCTCCAGTGGCGATGGCAACATTTTCAGGCGCTGGAGGCTGTCACCTGAATTGTAGATAGGGATTTATAACTTGTTGGTATACAGTCAATTTAGTTTGTCGTCAAGTTTTGAAGCGAAATTTTTTTGCATTTACTTGTCCAACTCAGATACCACTAAACTGATGGCAGATATCGCTTAATGGTGGTGTTGATCGTAGAGGTGTAAAGTTTCCGGGGACATCAATATCATATTTTTCGTGTGATAGATTTACTACTTGTTCAATAATGAACCGAGGACACCATTGATTAAGGGCACTAAAATTAAGGGTAGTGACTCTCCTCGTTTATTGGGCCAGTAATCGTCTATTCGTTTTCCAAACACACTTCTCGTTTAACCAGCTTGCATAACACCTTCTTGTGAGTACGTAAATTGGTTTTCTAAGCATTTTTAGTGGAATTATTCGTTTTCAAGTGTTGTTGGCACACACGCAAAGAAAGTCAGTCAGTTTATCTGCCATTTTAAGCAGTGCGACCCTTTGCTTAGGGTTCATTCGATGCATTGGACGCAACAAAGAAGATTTAGTTAACACTTTGGGACTCATAGTTATGAAATCTGTAATTGGGAAGGGCCAGTGTTTTAAAAGCCTTTGCGTTTTAGGTACACAAAAAAATGTATAGTATAAGAGTATATGGGTTCTATATCGGAACCATTTGGGTGTGCCTTGCTATAGATTGAGTAAAATATACCCGTGGGGACTACTTGAGGCGTCAGTGTAGGTTTCCTGTTAAAAATGTGGGTTTTAAGGGAAAACCTTTCTTGCAAAGTGTTGTATCTGGGCTTTATTTTAGAGATTTTTAAACAACACTATATGGTGGGCCTTTAAAGAAATATCTCATTGCCCCTTACCATGTTGGAATCGATTTTAAATGACAAATATCACTCGAGTAATTTGATGATTTAATCGTTTGGTGAAAAGATCGACGACAACTTAGTTGGCTTCCCACATCTGGTCGTCCAGGATAGTAAGCTAATGAAAGTTATAACAGTCACCATCCATTTCCAGCAGGCCCTTATAAAAATATTGAACGGGGTCCCTGCCCGTTTTGTTCGAATCCAGGTTACCATGAGGCAAAATCAGGTGGGTTTTTTTTTCAAATTTACAGTCAAAGATTGTTTGACAAATGACGGATATTGCTGGTTCTAAATGCGACTTTCTTCAACCAGAAGGGCCACTGGTGATGGATGAAAATGGAAGTTTCAACTTGTCCATAATGTTTTTGACCGAGCTTATAAACTAGATGAGCGTGTAGGAGAGGGGAGTTTAGGTGTATATGTTAAGACACAAACATAACTTTTTTAGAATATTTATTTACAATATGGAACGCAAACCTTACACTATAAATATAATTTTAGCTTGATAGTTTTAAAATATGAATAGCATAAATAGTTCTTAATAATTTCAATTATTCAATGTAGAGGAAACAATTGGCGGTTTCTTGCCATCGTGGTGGAAATAGTGGCTTTGGTACTAAAAGTACTTGGTCAAATATTTTTTCTTACGCAAAAGTCACATTAATAAAGCTTCCATTAATTGTTTCTAATCTATACAAACAAAAGTTTCAAATTAAAACATAAAATAAATATTTACATAAAAAAACTATATTTAGAAATACATCGTTTACATTTTAATAGAAATAATCAGGTAGCTGAAGGTTTGCACTGGTAAATAAAAAATACATAAGAGTATCCCAGGTGCATAAAATAAAGCAAAAGAATAAATATGTATGCATGTTTTTATAGAGAAAATGATTATGAAAAAACATAGATAATCTGTTAGGAGTGGTATGTGGGTGGAAGTGTCCACAATGTAAAATAAAATACTTGACCTTTAAGACCGTCTAAAAGATCGTGGATAGTGCATTTATAAGGACTCAAACCCAAACGGTAATGTAGTATAAACATCAGTGATCCAACGTTTGGTGTAAATTGACCAGTAGACTTAGGTCTGCAAAACTGTGCATACAGTCATAATACCTTTTCTTACATTTTGTGTGGTATTTGTATGAACCGTTCCACAAATTCTTTGGTGACCATCTTTCTGTCTGCGATAGTTTAAGGTGATCCCGCGATCCTTGCACACTAGTTCTGTTTTTGAATAATATCCGCCAACCTAAGCTTGGCACATGCAATTATTGGGGCCACCAGATACAAAAGCTTTAATGTAGGTTTTTGGATTATAATCCTGAAACTCGTCAGTGAAGCCACCTTAAAAATATTCAGTAGCTGGACTCCAATCACCAGGAAGTTACATGAATAGTACACTATATGTACCATTAAAAAAATACGGTCTCTTAATTTCTCAAGGTATTTGTATAAGTGCAACCTAGCCATAACATTTGTGTAGCATGCCACACCAGCACTCATGTTAGGGTTAGGACGCAACACGTAACGCGCATACTTGTAAATGAGGAAAATAATCTTACCATTAACGCCAATGACGCTGTCCACGGTGATGTACGGATCCGAGAGGTACTTGTGGACAGCCTGATAGTCGTCGACACCGGATATGTTTGGTAAAACGGGTCCTTGATTTAATTTCCACCACAGTGAGTTTAAAAAGCGTTTATCCAATGTCAAATATTAGGGATTATACAAATATAATCAAAATCGAGTCTTACCCCTTGCCTTTCCTCATAAATGTTGATATAAATCCACTTCTCTTGTGGTTAGAGCATTCTAGCCATATGCTAGTTTCTATTTTAATTTTCAACAAAGTATTGATGTAAACTTGAAACAAACCTTCAGAATGTATACGGCTTCAATTGTGTAGCGTTTTTCAACGGCTTTAAGGATCTCGTCAGTCACCCAACAATCTTTCTTGTCGCCACCAATATACGCCTTCGTTTTTTCTCTTCCCCGAATTTACAGCACAGAATAAATATGAGTTTATCACGTATCCGTGTCAGCAATACAGACATCAATAAATACCATGAAGATGTCACGGTATGTTTGGCTTTGCCTTCCACTTTATCTACTGGCGGGCAATGTAGTCCCAAATGACTCTTTGGTGGCCGTTGGCAAACGTATGGATACAATGAACACACGTCCAAGTACTTGATCTTCTCTTCACAAAAAAAGGTTTGCTTCATGGAATAGCTGGATAAAATTTGACATGCACCAAAGAATACGTCTCTGGGGCTGAGGGTCTCCTTACTGTACACAAGTGGAGCGGGCCTTAACGCATGGACGTGATTTTCCCATCGTTCATAATAAGCTCTAAAGTCCATTTTATTACCTCCATAATGTGTTTAAGAATAAAATTTGCATCATAACCCTTCATATTATGAGCCATAAGGATGACGTCTTTAAATTTGTTTGCACTTATTTGGTTAATAAATTAGAAAAATTGGGTCATTGTGGTGTTACGTTTGAATTTGCAAGTCCTATCACCCCCATGATCGGTGTATCGATGGTAATCTCCTTCAACATAAAGGCATAACTTGTAACACGTCTGGGTCGTAAAAGTAAGTGCTGGCCACACCATGAATAAACGTATCTTGTTTGCATTCAAAATCATAAAGAATACAAACAAGCCATTGCTCTTCTCCAGGGTCGGCTTGGATTGCGCCTGCTTAGTAAGGCATAAATGGCCAAAAGGACGAAGTGTTTCCCATACTTTACAAAAGGTCTCATAACTCTTGTGTGAATATTCTCCTAGTTCCAAACTGAATAATTGCTTACAAATATCAAAAATCCTTTTGGCGTCAAAAATCGCATGTGATCTCCATAAAAACCGGAATGTTTGTGGGTATCGTAACATTTCTGGTCAACGAACGACCACCAACGGTGTTTAAATGCCACATATCGACCTCCACTTAAGACCTTTCTAGCGTAGCACCTTTTGTACACCAAGGCACATTTTTGCGCGTTCTTTGTGTTGAACGACACACAACACTCACGGGAAAGATACAAACTCTTGAGGGCAGATGTCAAGGACGTGACGACCCCAAAATTGTTTTTCTTATCGTTGTGAAAATAAAAATCAAAGTACCCCTTAAAGGAATGTTCGGGTGGACTAGCCCCCTCATTTATGAATTGCCTTCCGTCACGTTTCCAAAATACTGCAATTATGTGAACAAAAAGGTTAGTTTGGAATTATATCAGCTCGGTGACCCCATCACATTTCAAAAGATTCACACATGAGTTTTTAAATTTGGCAATCCATTTTTATTTGTATCAAGGTGTTCAGACCCGTGGATCGTTTTTGAAATCACATATAGAATTGGCGAAAGTCACAGTGTGGGTAAGGTAAAGTGTGTCACCATTCTAATCGTAGTTATTCCTGGATTTTTCTAACTGTATATGGCAGCTGTGGAGAATTTATCGCAATAATATAAACTTCCACGAGGCTCCTTAAAATTGATTACTTTAAATCACAGCAGTGCCACACTCAACAAATGATTATTATGAAACACACGGCTTACGTTATCCAGCACGGCTCGAGCGTATAAATGTTCCACCTGCCTAATATAGACGTATACAGGATTCAACATCGATTTCGTGCTGTTTAACAGGAAACTGGCATGATAGTTAGCATTAACCCCAATGTCCTGTAGCCGTTCGTACAAAGCAGTAATTTGCACTTAAACCCAGCTTGATTCGTCACTATTGCTTGCTGGGGTACTAAGATTTACGGTAACCTCTCTACCAGTGTAAAAGAAGCGTCACAATGGTTTTACTCTCTCCTCAACGATAAGAAGAGAAATACCTTGAGGCAAGCATCCAGTACCAACCCGATTTACAGAACAACTAGTTTTCTTCTAGGAAGCTAATTACGCGCCCTCCACAACTCCTTTTTCCATGCCGCTAATTCTATAGTTTGTAGGGGTGAAACACCGTATTCCTGGCTTGGAGTCAGCCCATCTCCAACCGACCTGATGGGGGCTGCGGGTGATGGGGGTGTGGTAATATTTCTATGGCTTGAAGACGGCACAGCTCCCTCAAGCTGGATGTTGCCTGCGTCCATATCAACTAAAATAAAAGAGCTAGCATTCAAACCGCATGAAAAACATTTTCTGTCTTCAAAACAAAAATCAACTAGCCCGCTTTTAATGAATTCTGAAACGGTTACTAAAATAAATGATACAAACTTTTACAAAACTTTGAAAAATATTTTAAAATATTCAACAATTTACTAACATTGTTATTATATAGGTACATATAAAAACATAGAATTACCAATACAGAACTTGGCGTATGAATACGTGAAAGTAGATCTAGTAACATTGTAGCTTCCGAGATTTCATGAGCTAGCAACCATTTACGCGTATAACCTGAACGAGTAGTAATACGCGGTACTGAAAAAATTCCTACATATTTCATATGTATTGATAATACCTATCCCAAGCTAAGGCTACCGATAATATGATTTGGCGTATGAATAAGTGAAAGTAGATTTAGGAACTCTATAGCTATTAGAATTTCATAAGTTAATATCAATGTAGTTTATATGTTTTAATAATATCTATCAAAAGTGACCGCTGCAAACAACATGACTTGGCGTATGAATACGCGAAAGAAGTTCTAGTTGATTTTCTATCCGAAAGATTTTTAAAACTTATTATTTTATAGGTATTTATAATATCTATCAAATGTTACGGCAGCAGATAGTACGCCTTGACGTATGAATACGTAGAAGTAAATCTCTTATATTTTCTAGCAGAGAGAACTTCATCAGTAAACCGAAATGTATTTGATAGGTATTGATAATATATATCAAAAGTTACAGTTACTGATACCACAGCTTGGCGTATGAATACGTGAAAGAAGATCTAGCTTACTTTTCTACCCTTCTTTTGTAAATCGGTGTGTAGCATATATCCTACATTCTTAAAAGGTGAGGTCTCAAAATATAGGTTGTTGCGGTAATGGAGGGAGAGACTGGAGAACACCTTTCGCTATGTCCATTGCAAGGTATTTATACCCTAAAACAGCTATAGTCTTATTGATCACCCCTATAAAGTGTGTTAAATCGGTAATTACTTACTTATAGGGCATCAATGATATCCGTATCGGTACACACAGCATGTATGTGTGCGGGCGTCCCTCGTGTTAATGACGATTCTTTCATAAAATTGAGCTGACACGGTGGTGGGATAGCCTCAGCCGTCTCTATAAGGTGGTGTGGTACAGAGGCTGAATCATTCTGTCCCCTCTCGCTGATTTCTGACTACAAATTTGCATCATTTACGTGTTGAGGGTGACACATGCACACAATATGGCAGACACGAGGACGTGAGAACATATGTTTCTCTTCCTGGATCACTGTTCGCATAGGGAAGGGGGTTTCTTCTGAAAGCAAAGGTTGTGGTACCTGCTAATCCATCGAGCCCATATGGGTGCCAATAATCTAAAATTAGAAAGAAACACAATTATTTACTATTAAAATAATTAAAAAAGAAACAGTCTTCAAACCTAGTGGAGAATGCTATTTACCCATAGATGTGTAGGCTAAGCAGTTACCATCATCCATAAGAAATCAAAATATTTCGAGGACGTTGGCATCTGCTTCTGAATGTATAGGGAGGTGGAAGTTTTCTTGCTAGTTAAACAAAATAGATCAAAGTGTACATTAAAGCTATAATAAATCAAAGCGGCATCTATAAAACAAATAAGAAATAAAATATGTAGCAGGCCTACCTGTACTCTCCCATGCTTCCAGGACATAGTCAGTGTTGAAGCTCGTGATGTGTCGTATTTCAAATTATGAGTTTTAATGGCCGAATGTAGTGATTTCAAAGGCTATTTATAGCCGCATGTGAATGTGTACGCCTCTGATTGGTAGGTAATCTTGGCTTACCCTTTGAACGATCATACACCTCCAATGAACAAATCGTTTCCCCCTTTTGATCTATAAAGTATCCCCTATCACATTCGGCTTATTCCTATATCGACATGTTGGGCCACCAATCCGATGCCAGGTATGAATCAAAGATTCTGACATCATCATCAGTCGAACATACACACCTATTTTGCAATTATAGCTTATTGCTCATTTCCGAGTCTATGAATCTTTGGTTGGTTTTATTACTGGCCTTTCCGAAGTGAATTTATTTTAGTCATTCTCGGACGGCCAACAACACCCCGCAGAATTCACAGGTAGACTATTATCGGCTTCCTCTCTGTCCTCTAGAAGTGAGAGACACGCAAGGGTAGTTCTTATTTCCTGCAAGAATATATCTTGGCTGACGATTACGTTGCTTCTCAACATAACGGAGACAGGAAAATGCGGGTGAGAATCTATTTTGGGGCAGAAAGGAATAGACGGGTGAGGACGTCAGAATCCATTTTGGGGGGTATGACTTTGGCCCAAATGATTACATATTTCTGTAGGGTGGATTGCAATGTTATGGTTAGAAGAGCTAAGATTTCAGTATATGGTAAACCTCTAATCTAAGAGGAACTCCAAATAATGAAAAGAGAAACTGGTGGATTTTAAACAAAAACGCCAACGCCCTCCTAGGGATTCGAACCAATGGGGCACACTCCTCATAAAAATAAAATGGGACAAAATATATCTGGAGAGGATTGAATACGATTAAAGGGTCAATGACCTCTGGTACACCCGATTATGTCCCGGGTAGGGGAAGGGAGAAAGTAATGTTATCTTTTCAACGGAATAGGGGTTTCAGGTAACCCCACGTACAACTTGTATCAAATATACTAGAAACCAAGAATTTTGAAAATATCCCCATTGGCAGATGATGATATTCATTCCCTTTGGTATTATTTTGCCACCACTAAATGAGCAATATTGTTTCAAAAACTTATAACACGATAGATATTGAAGCCATAACTCTATCTCAATGTTTGCTCGCTACTCGCCATCACTTCCTTTGCTCATCTTGTTAAACTTTACACCAAAAAGTCACAGAATATATTTTCCAAGTTTATAAATAATAATAATATAAAGTTTCCTATTCATACTGATACCAAACACTTAATAATAAGTTGTATATTTTTTAAGATCTATTGATTTTTCTATCTAATGGTGTATTATTTTGGAGCACAGGTAGTTTTTTTTTGTCAGTGCTATTAATTTATTTTTAAACACTGTATATTATTTTCACTAGTTTGACAAGTATATATTTTCTACATATAACTTATACTATGCCACTGTGTGATAAGTTTTTCTGACTCATTGGTATGGATTGGTAATGATAGGTTTTGTGCCATGATTTACAAACAATTAATTTTAGAAAGTTTATTTTTGTATTGTATGTAATACAGCTTATCATGTTTCTTTTTTATAATAAATATTTGTATTATTAAAGAGACATTAAATAGCATATTAAAGTTTTCAGGAAAAAATTATTATAGTTTAAAAAATATTATAGCTTTTTTAAGGGAAACTACATTAGTAAATTGAATATCCTCAATTGACTTATTCTAATTTGTTCGTCTGTTAAAAAACTGAAATAACTGAAAATGTGTGAAGACAGGTCTCAATATATTTCTTGTGAAATGGCTGAAGAAAATATTTTGTTAGATTTGTGTATACTGTAAAAACAAATTTGCCGTTAACCGTGGTATGATGAGTCTATTGAATTATTTTAACTTCATGATAGAAAACAAGGTAATGTTGCAAATTTAATCTGTTGAAATAAGGAGATATATTTTCCGGATTACTTATTAATCTAATCTTAAAGAATGCTATTAGGGTAATGCAAGAGAGTAGGGAATGGTTGACATTAAACGGTACAATACAGCTATTAGGATAAGCAGATGACTAATCTTTTTTAGGCTAGAGTAAGGAAGGTGTGGCAAGAAAAGCATATATTTTATTGGGATCTATAAGGAAATAATATTTTCATCGTTCATTCCTAAACATAAGTGTATGATAACTCAGACAACAAAAATTGTGGACGATAATTTAAAGATTACTTTTAGCAACATATCTTTTGACAGCGTTAATGAGTTTAAATATGTAGGAACAATTTTAACTAGCAATAACGATATTAGATTGGAAATAAGGCAAATAATACATTCGGGAAATGCATGCTATTACTTGGTCAGTAAGCTGTTGATATCTAGACTGCTTTCCAGGAATTTAAGACTCAGAATATACAAAAAACAAAACAAACATGTTTTTCTTTATAGGTGTGAATCAGGGTCTCTTACCTCATATCATAAATAAAAGGGTGTTATAAAATAAATTGCTTAGGAAGATACTTACCAAAATGAGGTGAGGCTACTGAGGAGTAGAAAAGGTTACATAATGATGAGTTACATACATTGTACCAATCACAAGACATTGTTAAAAAATCAAGTCTCGTAGATTAAGGTGGGCACGTGGATGGTATAATCTATAACTATGTCCAAAGTATTGACTGGCAAACCCAATGGGAAGATACCATTGGTATTACACCGAAGGGAGTATAACAATGGAATTGACATGGGAGAGTAGGGTGTAATGAAGGGGTTTTAATAGAGCAAGGTGGCGGACTTTGGTAAGGCGGCATTGAACATTCGAGTTTCTAATGCCACCTAGTAAGAAGGTAAGCTCATCAATTTTTCTCTACCCTTTTTTTTTATTTTTAGTCGTATTGGAATAGTCATCGAAAACTAGTGTGTAGTTTTTACCTTATTGTTAAAGCATTTTGATTTAATTTATGTAGCCCGTAAAAACAGATGAAAAAGTTTAATGTTTTCCCCACTTGACTCGGTGCAGGAGGAAGCCACCGTCTAAAATATTAACGCAGTTTTCTAAATTGATATATTTGTCTGACACTGTAAAAATAACGTGCAATGAAGCTTTTTTCTTCTTTCGCATGCAAGCTTCGTCTTCTGCATTCCAACTTTGTTGAAGAGAGTCGGTGTAAATGTGGTTAGCTCGTATTTCAAATAAGAATATAAATATTCATTGGTTTCCTTAGTAAAAGTAGCAAAGGATCAACTGTTGTAATCTCGCCATGAACGTCTACTGCACAATTTAAAGTAACTAGAAAGGGAGATTTGTCTTCCCGTGACAACCTTACGGTTGAAACATTATTGCCAACCATTTTCACCACTGATTTTTTTATAAACATCAATAACACCATACCACTCACTTCAGTGCCCACATGGTCTAAGACGCTCCTCTCACAATATACTAGAATGTCGATGACATGAAGATCTTGGTTCGATCCCGGTCGGATGTACTGAGTATTTTCTTCCTATAAGGTTTCCATATGTCTTTCCACGCAAGTGTGAATATACTTCCTCTAAATTAAACCCCACTAATCCATAACCCTGTATTAATGTAATTAGTGTATATGCTTATAATTCGAATGGGTCGCACTGCAAAAAAAAAAAGCTTCATAGCAATTTATAGTTGTATCGCTACTCCAGCGACTAGAGCTAGTGTCATGTATTGGATCATTGTAAATGGTGGATGCTTTTCGAACCAATATAAAAGATTATTGACAGCCAATGTATATTTTGATTTAATGAGAGTCAATAAAGTCCCCCTTTTGCTCAGCTGTGGCAAGAACCATACCACAGAAATCGTCTAAAGATGTGCAAATACTGTGGGTACCAGTTGTTTCTAGAATCCATTGACTAAAACACTGTCCATGATTTCTCGCCCGCGAATGAGACCACTGGTGTATTTCATTATAAGCCTTAAAACTAGTTGAATCGTCGTATCTGACAAAACCCCATCACAAAATGATTCTGCCCGTCACATCGTGAAATGAACTTGATTGACGAATTTCTCGAACTATTTCTTTCTAATCGTATATTGAATCTTTAACATAAAAAATGTCTACTTTCAGGTAAAAATGGGATCATTTGTTGAACGCAACGAAAATGTTTATCCCAATCACCCTATCGTTCTGCGCAAATGTGCTCCCTCAGTAAAATTATCATATTGAGCTTATGAGTCCAGAGAGCTGTCATTGGTTCATTTTCTTTAAGTTACTAAAACTTTTTCGTCATTTTGATTTAAAATGCTCTTATCTGAGAATTTTGCTTATGTCAAAATATACTCAATAGCTTCCCGCTCAAAACAAATAAAGTCCAAGCCCTCAAAAATATTATTTTCTAAGGCTGTCTGAGTTGACTTTCTCCTCTATGGACTCAGAAAAAAAAATGAAGAATTTCATACTACTTAAATTTGATAAATAGTGTTTCCATTAGATTAATTGTTTATTAAATATTTTCTAGATACCATAAACCTGTTACTATTTTCCTATAGGGTGGTGAATACTGATTAATGATCATACAGGACATTTTAAATGTTGAGTGGAACGCCTCAATAACGATCTGAAAAATTTCAAAACTTTCGTATTTATTATTTTTATTTGCTGAAATCGAGTCTTTGTCGACCAGTATTCGTTCAATGATTGGGATATTAGAATCCATACATGTGGGACTTAATGCCGTGGGCTGTTTCAATAATTGCCCCGTCTACAAGCTGAGGGAAAGAGATGGTTTGGATGCTCAGACCAATCGTTGCAGTCGTCAGGGTTACCCTCAACGGTCCTACGTGTCTACAACATTTGAAATCAAGGAATAGAGGACATCCTCGAGCCAAATATAACTATCCCGGAAATAACTACCGCTATCAACTTTAAAGAGAACGTCAGGTGGGACGGTGCACTTTTAAATGCAAAATGTTTATAAAGACTCAAATTTAAAAAACAAACAAATAAACGCATCCATAAGCTTACAATTATTAATAATCGGCTTTATCTATTAATGTGTGTAAAATGATACTTTTTTCCCAAAATATGTTTTCATTTAAATAATGAAAATATTTATTTGACATTTATCCATTATCACTATAAAGTATAAATCAATTGCAAGTTTTGATTTTGAACACACACACATATATATATATATATATATATATATATATTTATATATATATATATATTTATATGTGCATCAGTATTTTCTTAAAAATGAGAGTTTAAGGTTTTAACGTCCTATCTTATCCAAGTTATCTAAAATGTTTATTTTACCTTAGTCTAATCTATACTCTACATATCTTAATGCCTATGGAAAGGTTATAAGGGTTTAGAGGAAAAAGTGTATGGCCTGGAGATATTAAAAGACAATCAAGGAGATCATTTCTTTTTGATACGCCGTATATGACTTGGATGGAGTAAGAGGAAACCCAACGACGTCCCCATGACGTTCAAGAATAAAGGAGAGTTAGGAAAGAGGGGGAAGGGAAGTATGGTTGCAGGGTTAGAAGAATAACTGCCAATAGAATATATAGAGGAATATCAAGCTATAAACCTCACGGTGTGCTTTAGTTCTACTGTTAGGTAAGATGGCTACATCTTATTAATAAATGACCGAATATCATCAATTCTCTTGTATGCTTGTTAGCCTTGTTATACTAAATAAATCCAGGCCTTAATTGGCTTTACACCCTTGAAAGATAGTAATATAAAGGTTTTCCTCATTCTTAATCCGTAATCTTATAGCCTAAATGAGTACTAGGACGCGGTGGGAAAGTATTAATGTAATTGCTTAGTCATAGCAGCCTCAATCAGGCATTTATGTTTCATTGTTTCACATTGGTGAACTCGCAGACTAAATGTCGAATTTATTTATTGTGTGTGAGAAGATTTTCAGATAGAACCATGATCGGGTGCATTGAAGGTGGATTTACCTAAATGGTTATCCACTATACATTACGCAAATGAAGGTTTATTTCTTAGACATTTTAACAACCTCATAGATTTCCCATTAGAGTATCTAAAATCAGACATCCCGGATGGGAAGTAGGACGTGGTGTAAGAAAAGTAATAAATTAAAAAATACATAATATTATTGTTGGCTATCTATAATTCCAATAATCTTTAAGTTGTTTTTCTCATATTTCCTTGTGTGATGCACATGAGTGAAGTTGTGTTTCATAAAATTTACTTCTGTTAACTCCAATGGTAATAATTTCACAGGTTTACTCTAAGTCAACGTGAAATTGTGTTGAACTTTGATTTCTTATTGCTCTTACCAGCTTCTCTTTCCAAGAAGCCAAGATGAGACGGGCGGACACATTTCACATTACTCCGTATCTACTTCCTTTCACCGCTCCCCCTACTGGGCCCCAACTATAAGTCTTTCTTTTACTCTTTTATTCACATTATAATATTGTTTGGAATCTTTCTTTCGCGTAACAGAGCGATAGTGTTCAAATATAATTATCTTAAAACCATATTTATTCCATATTTTCTGTTGCGACAGTGGGACATATTTAGGTAAACGTCTTATTTAGTTTATTTAAAGGGACTAAGATTTTTTTCATTATTTCCATCTGAATCACAATTACATTTTAAAGAATTCAGCAAGAATTTATGAACTTCTTGGGCATGTAATTAAATAAATTAAATTATAAGTGGTCACCAAATACTTAGTCTTTTAAAAAAATACAAAATAATAGTTTATACCAATCCAATATCCTCCTAAGCCAAGAGTTGAAGAACCTGGGCAGTGAACAAATACTGGATAACTCAGTGGTAAAGCACTGGAGCGCTAATCCAAAGATCCCGGGCTTTATTTCAGTGTCTAGGAGCCATTTTTCAACTAATTTAAATTAATTTATAGATTGGTACTTATTTTTCAGTATGGGCCCATTCTATACCCACTTCTCCGATTCATTACACAAAATTTACTAGAGGTGAATCGATGCAGATACCAATTAATCGTAATCGTTCAGTTATTAATTCATCGTAAATATTATAATAGCCGATTATCATGTAAGCTAATTGTAATATTGTTTAATTATTCACATCTAGTAACACCAAAAATGTACAATATGCTTACAAAATATTGATTTCTGCTGTATAAGTGATGGCGGACGAATGTATTTCAAACTTTTCATTCCTATCTTTCTTCCTCAGTTTGTTTTGATAGCACAAGTGTCAATAAACAGTCAAAAGATTAATCAAATAAATAAACTTTTTTAAATAACTCATTGCCAATACAGTTAATAAGTCCGAAAATAGGGACAGTAAAATATTTTATTCAAATTGATGATTTGAAATAAAATACTTAAATGCTAACATACTCTTTAAGCGTATAGTTTCTAATGTTTAAAAGATACTAACATCAAATCGTGATCAATCGACAATAGGGATTATGATGCAGTAATCTAAACATGAGCAATTTTCCACAATCGGTAATCAGTTTTAATGAATCAGTATTATCCACTATCGAATATGTACCAAACCACCTTCTGACTGTCAAGTACTGAACAAGCTACTCTTCAATTTCGTACATTCTCCCCGCTCTCTTTCTCTCTTTTTTTTTCCAAAATGCCTTATTTCCTCAAGCTATTTCTTTTTTAAACTTCCCCTTTTGCTACTTAGATTTTTTTTCTCGCCCCCTTACGTTGCCTGCTTGTTTCTACGCGCCCCTTCTTTTCTTTTTTATGGTCAAATCTCTCTTAGATCCTGATGAAATTAAACGCTGAGTTTTAATGTTCATTGGGTGGAAAAAAGTTCATATCGTCCCACGAAAAAGAAGGGAATTTAATTAAGTGAAATTACGCTGCTTGTACTTTAATTATGTTAGTTTCAGATAAAAGAGAGAAAAAGGCCCACCTCTTCTTGCCGTTTGTTGTACAGGCAAGCCTCCTCACAATAACGACTTTTAGCACTGATAAAAGGCCAAAGACTGCAATACAAACTACTCCCACCCATCTTTTTGACTTTACACAACAACCCATCTTCTCTCCCCCCCCCCCCCCCCCCCCCCCNCCCCCCCAATTATATAATGTATTGCATTATTGTCAATTCCAATTTACCTGTTAGGTAATGAGAAAGTAACATTAACATTACATAAAACTAACCAATAAGGAAGGGCGATGAGACTCCAATCGGTGGTCACGTGGATTAAGGAGTACCTTATTAGATTGACTGGAATAGCTGTGAGGCCGAGGTCTGGGTTTAGAGCCCGACCAACTGTTCTACGGTGGTAGTTTTTTTTCATAAACAGCTTTTTACTCTTCCTCTACCAAGATAAGGTTATACTTATTATAAATTCTACATATCCACCCTTACTTAGTTATGCAAATGTGCAGATAGCTTCAACAGGTAATAAGACATGAGACCAAGAAAAAAGAAAATAATCATTAAAAGAGAAATAGATGGTGCAAGATAATACTAAGTCTAGTAAGTGTTCTAAGCTAATAAACTTTATGGTCAATAAACTATAGAATAGGAGGTTTTGTGATGCAGAATGAAACGCAAGGAAATTAAGATATATATTTCATTCAGACTATTTGCCAACGTGTTTTATATTTTTGACGAGCTAATCTAAGGATGTATGATGTAGCCTAATTTGAGAAATTGTTGCTGTATTCGTCTTGAAAGAATGTTATAAACGGCACTACAATAAAGAGAAAACTTCCCAGGTAGCTCAACAGTGGATGACAATCAAGCAGCATTGTTCAGATCAATACAGTGACGGCGGAACCTTATTTGTCTGAGTAGAGTAGGGGGAGGTGATATTTATCAATAAAAGAGGTTTCAATTTGCACGCCAAAAGGGGGTCCAGGGACACCCTTTCGACAGATTGTGAACATTGAAGGCCCTTAGAGTCTATTTAGATTTGTTCTTACCCACGTTCTTTTAGAAAATTAGACTCCTTAAGAATCAATAGTGTGTGTTAACCCCCATTTTATTTTACTTAGTTTTTCTAGAAGGTATTTGGAATGTAGACCTTCATTCAAATATCGAAAATGTGATAACTTTATAGTTATTCAAAGTGGTCCTCCCACATACATTATTTGAAATTTAGATTCCCCTAGAAGCTATAAAATATAATGGTCTAACTATGGAAATGTATATAAAATTATATGCCTAATTGATAAGTTATTGAAATCGTCTTCCCTCAACAAATATTTGAAAATTGTTTGTCTTTGGAAGCTATTTGAAGTGGCCATCCACTGGCAAATAAAAATAGGATGCCTCTTGAACAGAGGTATTCAACATATTTATTTACGAGGGCCAAAGTTTCTCTCTATTGTTGCCCGCTGGTTGAAATATTGTACAGACAATATTTGGATTGAATAAATATAAAAATCTTCCTATTAGCTCATTCCTATATACTTATACTTACACTATGGATTAAAACTGTCTCCGAAAAGTGAAATGTCAGATTTCTCGTTAAGTATATTCTCTATTTTCCCCCCTATATTTAGGTTTTCCTTAGTCGGATGTAGCGCAATTTGTCTTGTCTACTAGAGTTTTCATTTAACGGTTCACAGTACATTTGATTTATAACGCAATATTTTTCTTCAATTAAAAAGCAAAAATCGCTTATAAAATAACGTAAATACATACCAAAATACGTATACATTTTATTGGAAGATTATGTAAATATATATTGTATATATTTGTCATTTTTTCTCTAGGAATAATTTTATATATTTCATGAGCCAGTGGGCCGCAAAAAAAAAAGTTACCGTGGGCAGGAAGTAACCCGCGGGGGGCAACGGGTTGAAATCCTATATGTTCTCAGAGGCTATTTGGAGTTTTCCTTGCTTGTTTATATATATATGCCTCTAAAACCTATTTCAAATGTTCTTTACCCGACAACTTTGTTTACTTGAGCTTCTACAAGCAATTTGAATTGGTTATGCTAAAATATTTTTTTTAAAAGAATTTCTCTAGAGCAGTAGTTCCCAACATTTTTCGTATTGCGGACGCCTTGAAGCGAATGATAAGTTGCAGGGCTAACCCCCCCTTCTCCTTCTCTCCCCCGCTTTATCAGGGGAAATTAAAAACATTCACAAACTTTTATAGTATTCTACTTAACCCATTTCATTTTAATAAAGATAATAGCAACTAAACAAAGACGCGTAACAAGGAGTAACAAGGACAAGTAACAGACAGGGATGAAAGATGGTTGTGCGTGAGGCTAAGGACCGGCTACGGTTTGAATGGCCGCAGAAGTACGCAAGTAAGGTGCACCAAACGTGGCCCGGGTATAAATTTACATATTTCCACTGCAACCAGTCGCTCGATGCGAAATTCTAGTTGCATAGTGTTGAAACCTGTGAGGAGGGATAATAAACTAAGTTTATCCGTTGAAATATCGCCATATTGTGAGCCAGTGCTTGAGTTGTGTTGTCCAACACATTTAATAGAGAATACAATCAACAAACATTCAAATTCTTACGGTAGACAAGAACTGAGATGTATATTCCTTAAATAATTCAACAACTGCCATCAAAATTACGATATATTTTTCAAATATGTATAGAGAAATATACATTTAAATACTGGAAATTTCAACAAAGGTTTCAGCAAAATATGTAAGGAAACAAAATGATTGTCTATGTTATGTGTGTAATAGCATGTTTTTAAATATTTAACTATGTTGGTAGACGTGGTAATAGTGTAAGTGGTGGTGTTGGAAATGGTGGTAGTGGTGGTGTTGGAAATGGTGTTAGTGGTGATTTTTTTTTACCGCCACGTATTACTACCTGTTTGGGTTACACGCTTCGGTAGTGATGTTAGATTGGTGGCGGTGGTAGTGCTTGTGGCGTTGATGTTTGTTATAGTGGTGGTGGTTTTGGTACGATTAGTGGTAGTAGTGGTGGTATAGGTGGAAGTAGAAGTGGTGGTGGTGGTGGTGGTAATAGTGGTAGTTGAAGTGGTTGTAGTATTGGTGGTAGAGGTGATGGTATTGGTTTTGGTAGTAGTGAAGTTAGATCTGGAGGTAAGAGTGGAAGTGTGGATGTAATAGTAATTGTAGTGGTGGCGGTAGTTGTGGAGGTGGTAGTATTTGTGATGGTAGATCTGGTGACAGCGGCGTTATCATAAATTCAAGGAACTAATTATTACCTTAGTATAATCCTTAAACTCCTAATAAGTTTAGTAAATGTAGATCTTCATATTATGTATTTTTAATTTATCAAGCACCTCAATTTGCGAATGATCAGTCTTTACATCTAATTAAGATAATAATCACATAGCTACAAATGCAACTAATTTCTTTCACAGCGTCTCACCATCCCCCCGCGCCAAACACACCACACTTATACTAATGGTGTAGGAATGAGTGAAGTATAGAGAGGATGTACAAACATTAGCTTGGAGTGAGTTTGGGGAAATAACGAGGAAAAACCATTCAACAAATCCTATTGAGATTCGAACCCTCCTCTGCCCGTTATTGGCAATCGAGTCTAATGATATGATAATAATGATGCGGGTAGTATTGTTGCTACGTTATACTATTTACTTACTAAATTCAGTATTTTAAGGACTTACCGATGTAAAATATTTTGTGTCCTTAAACTTAGTATATATTAAAGTCATTTGTACTTTTATATAAATGATAATTGGCTTGGTACAAAATTTACTAAAAATTTTATTTTTAGAAATAAAAGTTTGTAATTAAATTATAGATAATTAAAATTAATATAATTATATGGAAAATCAGCTAGCCTTTTTAAATTAAATGTTCATCTTTGTCTTGGTTGTTAATTGACTGTGTTAAACAAGAGAAAAAAGGGGGAAAACTTGCATTTTCTTATAAAAATCCTAGTGGAATAATGTTTTTGGAAGGATGAAATATTTCGTAACTTTTAAGACCACTTTGTTAAAAACTATCCCATTTAAATGAGCAAACCCACAAGTAATAAAATACCGTGCATCAATGTTGTAAAAACTGTAATTATTTAGTATGACTACCCGATGTTCTCGCTCATTTGGTCTTGGAATTACTTTTTTAAATGCCGGTTGACAGGTCGGAAATGTAATAGATAGTGAACATAAACTTGGTTTTCTACCCCCCCGTCTATAGCTGTAGACTAAATTTACAGCGAAGCCCTTCACTATTTAGAAATAAGTATGAATCTGATAACCGACGAATATCTGTAGCATTTCAAGTGATATTTTTGGACCCACACCGAAACAAATGCGATGTTTGTATTACTCTTATGAATGTTTAAACGTTCTTCAATCGAGATCACCCACCTCGGTGTCGTAGTAAGCTAACGCGCAAATTTCGTGTTGAGATGGACTTCTGAGGGCGGGGAGATCGAGGTTCTAATCTCGCTCGGGTGAACTGGGGGTGGTTTTTCCTAAAGGGCGTTTCACTCTCCCTCCACGCAACTGCGGGCTCACTTCCTCTATATTCAACCTTCCCAGTTCTTAACTCATTAGATCAATTAATACTCAAGTGTATAGCCCGAACGGGTAGTAAGACGTGGTGCTAAGTATTATATTATTATTATTTCCATTCGAGGTTAAATTCCATAGGAGCTTTCAATTTTAACTTTTTTTTTAGTTTGTATAAAAATTATATTTACTTAATTATTGGTATAATATAATGCCATGTCTAGATATCAAAGAATAATATAAGCTATGGCAATAGGTCGTTACCTGCTCAAAGAGCCACACAAGAATCATTCTAAAAAGATTATAATATTAAACTATATGTAAAACACTTTCACTGATGCAGTAGATATCGATTGATACCCAATCCTTGCGTGCATAGATAATGCGTTCTAACCAGTTGCATAATCGTGATGCTATTGATAATTCAGAGCCACACTTTTTTTTTGATCTGGCGCGTTTGTAGTTAGACCAAATATTGGGGCGCTGATTACAAAACTGGCATCGGTTCTGCCGTCTGAGCTCTAGTTTTGTAGATAAGGCAAACCCATCTCATATGCTGATGTGTGATAGTTGCAGTACTTATACTAATGTCTCAATAAATATCAATGTATTATTCAAATTTTAGATTTTAAAATAGAGGCATTACAACCAGAGAATATGATGTGATTCTTGTATGTATGCAGATTGAGTAGACGTCATTACTTCCTCGCGAAGAAGCTTCTAGAACCATCTAGATGTATTTTGCTATATTTGTGGCGATTACAGCCTGAAAGAAAGTAGGAGGCCTATTTCTGAGATTGTTAAAGAGTTCATATTTTGATTAATTTTATGTCTAGTTTGGCGATCAAGATAAGTCGTGGGCTCCCCATACTGTACGCAAAACGTGCAGGGAGCATTATCTGCAGTGGCCAAATGAAGAAGAGCTGCCGGAAGTTTGGGATACCAAAGGTTTGGAGGGAACCTAAAACCACCATGATGGTTGCTAGGCATATATTTGTATTGTCAACATCAAGAGCATCGATTGAAATAGTCGGTGCAAGCGGGCATATCCTGAAAAAGATGTAGTACCACACTCAAATGAGTTACTTGTTTCATCTTTCTGCCACTTACCTGAAGTTCCCAGAGGATGAATCAGGCATGTCTGATGACATACAATGTAGGCCTAACAGAAACGTAGAAAGTGACAGTGATTTGGTTGGAACTTCATCAAGTGCTCAACGCTTTAACACTCATAAAGTGAATGACCTCATCAGGGGTCTGAACTTCTCAAAGAAGTCTTGTGAATTGCTGGCCTCCTGGTTGAATGTAAGTAATTTACTTCAATAGGGGACCAACATTACGTGTTATCGTAGTATAGAACACAATTTGCTGCCATTCTTTTCTACGGACAACCTCCTGATGTTCTGCAATTATATCAAAGCACTTCTGATTAAAATGGGTCTATGAGCATACATGGTAATAAATGGTGCCTTTACAATGATAGCTCCAAGCCATGTTTAAAATGTATTCATTTACACAATAGCATCATAAATGAGGTTCGTGAAGTTGGCAGCACTCATAACGGAACAAATGAGACCTATACCAATATTTAGTGCTTAATTTGTGCAACAAAATTAGCCTATCCCCACAGTTTGTGTCACCGTGGGTTTCATTAAAACAACTAAAAGCGTTGCAAGGTCACGCTGTACAGACCGTTCCTCGCTCCAAGGTCGTTGCCTCTTCACTTTTCCCCTACATCCAATATGATGACTAGTTCGTCTTCAGGGGTAGATTTTCAGGTTTCAAGCGGCCCGAGACTACAAATATGACGGACCCTAACATACACCCACAATATCACTGAAGATGAATTGGTCAGGTGAAGTATTGATATTTATATTACTAATACATATAATCCTGAGTTCAGTTCAGCCCCATTATCGTTGGTTACGTTGCTATACAGTACACTTACAACAACTTATATCACAAATGACTTTAGCTAAAATGTTATAAATTGTTTAGACAATAACCGAGTGTCTATTTTTAATATATTTAAGTCTGTAAAATTATCCTCCACTCGCTACTTGTTTGGATTTAAAGCAAGTATCAGTTAGTAATCACTAAACATATGCTGTTAATATTCGTAAATTTGAAAAATAACACCCGGGCAGAGGAATCGAACCTGGCACCCTTGGCTTAGCGTGCCAATGCTCTCCCAATTAGGTCTGGCTTAAGAAATTGTTTATTAACAGCACCAATAAGCAAAAAACGGGACGGTTTTATATTTAATGTCATTGTATATATTCACAAATAATGTTTTCTGTGCACCATCAGACCTATTCACTGGAACTTATAACTAAAATTGAACAAAATTAATCATTTAGAATAAGTCGAATGGATATATTTATTTTAGATTAATTTATTTGCGGCAGCCCAAATAAAACGGGCCTACCGGGTTATCTCCCCGTGTCTCAGTCCACTCCTGTCCCTCTTTTTAGTGTATAATCAAACAAGTACAGAATTGTGATTGCTATAAAACATGATACGATCAGACACCTTTTCTCAGTTGGCAGTGTGTTTGTCTACTGAGCTAAGGGTACCGGATTCAATTCCTGGCATGGCCGAAAACTTTATTATTGGTGAAATGTTAGTTAACCATTTCACAGTGATGAATTAACGTCTGGGGACTGGATGATGTACCTGTCCTAGTCTTAATTAAGATCATAAGGCCTAGCCAGCCAGTAGTATAAATTGTATAGCTTGAATTAAAAAAATACCCAGGCCAAAGGCTGGAAACAGTGATGGATGTAAAGTAAATAGCATGATACTATCTTAAAAAGAAAACGTTCCAATTTTTTATTACCGGTCTAAATGTGAAAAGGAAACATGTAAAATAAAATACCATATATTTTTCTGAATTTGTTTATATTTGAGAAAAATATCAATTATTTTCGAATGTCTTATTCGATTTTTTAGCTTGTAATCTTTTAAACCGATAAGTGCTTAGGATTCAATTCATGGGGCAGTATTAGACAGGCTGTAATTTACAAATAGCTCATTCATACATTTGTTTAAATAAAAACCAACATTGGTGATCAAATGGTATAATGCAGTGTTTCTTCACCTGGGCGGAACCACCCCCAGAGGATCGTTTTTAGGGTGGTGGTATGGAGGCATGTTTTTTTTTAAAATGAATATTGCAGCTATAATTCTATGTTAATAAAAACAGGCGACAAAAGATTAACAAAAGGATCTTAAATTTATTTTAAAGTATTTATTTCAACGTATTTAGTGGAAAAGGGATTCAACGTTGTGCAGAAACTACTGACGAAAGCCATTAAAAAACCACAAATATGTTAAAGAGGTGTCTTGAGATTAAGAATAACCAACATTGAAGCGGACATTAATAGTTTGGTGGAATTTAATCAATCTCAGGGCAATTATTGATCAGAAGTGTGGACCAATTTATAAATTTGGTTTAATAAGTAATAAAAATGATATTTGTACCTGTACTTTGTTAATTAAAATAAAATTGTGTGACTTTATTTAAAATAATTTTTATTTATATTTTACCTGTGTACGTATATTTTCAGTAGATCTTGAAGAGAATTAATCAAATTTCAGGACCGGTCTAAGGCAAAAGTTTTGTGTGTGCAAAACTCATATTTTTCAAGT
>CABFVX010000823.1:89023-137543 GCA_902151425.1 Timema shepardi
GTGCGGCACCCCCCCCCCCAAGTGACATGAGTTGGTACATTACTAAGACCTTAACCCTCATTTGCCTTAGGTGCATAATTCCCACCTGCCTCAGGTGTCACCACTAGTAAAAGATACCTCAAGTCTAGTGTCGTCATCAAAGAGACATTGATAATGTTGCACGAGATGAATATATTTTGCCACCTTCAATTTTGGTACAGATCTCACCCCATTTGAATTGACATACACTTATTTGGTTCTAGTTGATGTTCTTTGGGCTCCTGGGCATTGTTATTTTATATAAGATCTTGCCCAATTTGGTTCGAATTAGTGTTTTTTGGGCCCCTGGGAAGCGTGACAGGGTTTCTCTTTCGACAGAGGTTTCACTTAGACTGAGAACTATGTGAACACACGCTCAGTACCACTACCCAAAATATTGCAATCCACACTACAGTGTCAGTCTCTTGTGATCTTTGGATGAGGGCTTATGAAAGCTTACCACCCTTCCAACACTTCCTCCTTTCACCCCTTCACGGTGGTTTGAAAAGTCGATGACTCCCACCGAAACACAACCCGACACTCTAGGCATCCATTAGAAATGACGCCCGTACCTAAGCCCTTGACACTGTTGTAACGACCCCTTCTGAAGAAAAAACAGTTGAATAAAAGCTGAGGAAAACCATCGGCTGTCTTTCCGAGTCTAATGGATCGTTTGATAAGCATCTACTATAACCACGAGCATCCTGTATGGTTTGCAGGAGCGGCGCAGCTCATAAACACATTCGAGATATATCCAGCTAAAGTATGAGGGTGGACTCGTACGCAGGACGTTTACACTTTATACAAATCCAGAATAAAAAAATCCCAAGCAACAAATTAGTGGCAAGCCGTTCTCAAAACGATATGCGATGTCCATAAAACGACGTCACAGTATTCTTATTCACAGTCGTATATGCGTTTATCAAGATGGCCTGGGCAACGACGCTTCCCTCGAAACGGGGAGTGTCGTGCGGGAAAGTTTTCAGCACATTTTCAAACAAAATGGACGTAAGCCTCTAAGTTTACAAACGAACAAGGGGACAAAGTTCAAGTTACTTCATGTATGGCAATTTCTAAAAATATATGAAAAAACTGAAAAAAGAGGGTGTTTATTATTACACCACCCAAAATCTGAAAATTAAGGCAAACATCATGGAACGATTCTTAATAATTCTAAAGGGGCGCGTGTGGCATTACTGAAAAAGAGAAAAGCCTGTATCTCAATTTACACGACCTCCAGGACCTCATCAACGCCTACAATGATGCAAAACTTTAAAGTATCAAGTTGCCGCCAGCAGACGTTTCATAGACCAACGTACTCCAAGTCATGGCGTAACACAACGGTGATGACTTTGAAAATCTCTTCCCTCCAATTGCTTTCGTACCCCTTTTCAAACAGCATTTTGGCTTTGCCGAAGCGCGCCATTTCACCGAATATGAATATTGGTCTACTTACTTACTATGTTATGTGTGATGGTGGCTTGCAACTTAATAGGTAGCTGTGTAGGCTGTTTCGGGGAGGAAGCGGCACCTAGAACCTTATATATATATATATATAATATCTATGAGCCAGTGTGTGTGTTGGAAGACAAGTTGCTAAGTAGGGGTGGGAGAAAAGTGGTTAACAAATATCTAAGCGAACCTTAAAATTTAACGTGAGGAGTGCATAAAAAACGATCGTGAAAATTACATATCAAAGTCACTCTAAATGCTTCCGACCACGATTCGAACATTAACCAGCTCAACAATGACAACAGTCCAAGGTGATTCTAGTAGCTTAGACCCCTTGAAGCCCCCTTTAAGTATACATTCGTTTATTTCAAGCTCTTGGGATTCATAGCTGAAGATATCGCATTCATTGTTAACCCCTTATCCCTTGTAGCACGTCTAATTTAGTCTCGCATGAAGATCAATTTTCAACTTTACATGGATCCAAATAAGAATTTCTCAGAATATGTTGATTATAGTCGGCATTACAACGCCTAAATGCTCTAGAGATAAGACTACAGTACATGACTATAAGTAATTAATGAATTCATACATTGCAAGTCTATCTTAGTAAACTGTTTTTATATTTGAAATACAGACTGGCAGCTTCAATTCCGATTATGTGTACTGCCAATCCAACCCATCCGTATATTAAAACTAACGGAGAAGTGATGAGTAAGGTAGTGTTTAGAGGAGGTGTATTCGCATATGATTAGAGAGAGATTTAGGAAGCATTTATAAAATTCACTTTCACTGCACCTAGCCAAGATTTGATTTCTGACGTACCCATAACCGGAAAGCCATGTTTGATGGGACTGTTATATATGTTCACATTCTCGGTGGTGCAGGAACCACATCATTTCTACTCTTTTATTTATTTCAAACCAAATTAATGTACTGACTTTTTCATTTTTATTTCCTTTAGAAAACGCAATTTCAAACATCCTGTGTGTCCAATATTTTGTGAAATAAACTGTCCACAGAAATGTTTTCAACACTACGCTCACGCAATAGTGTCTAGTCACACGTATCGCATACCCCTCGGATGTCCTGGGTTTTGACGATGAAAAGCTTAATATTCATCTCAATCGTCTCCAATATTCAAGTGTTATATTAGTCGGCGCTTGATTGTGTTTTATTATACTCGGGCGCCAAGTAGTTACATAACCTACCAAACCCTTTATGATGAGGTTTATCACATATTAATTATTCATTTTGATAATTTAGATTGATTTATTGAAATACCTTGATGCTTATTAACCTATTATGAATTATTATTGTTATTATTACTACTTTTATATAATTTACTATACTAACCGAGTTGGAGTGATAATTTCACATACGCACATCATAATTGATCGAAAACGAGACGGAGTGTTTTTTTTATCTCCATACCTTGTGATTGCTAACAAGCGAGTGCCTCTTCTGAATGGAGTTGCGGGGTGAATTACTATCCCCGCGTCCCTAAAGGAGGGGTTTGCCAATCTGAATTCATTCTAAAAAAGAAGTGTTCCAAGGCTATTCTTTCACCTAAGAGAAACTACTGTGCACCAGCACTATATACTGGGCTGGGGGGTTTGGTGAAGGTCAGCCCTTTCAGAAAAACTTGGTTTCTTATGTTAGGACAGTTGTTTCCAACCTTTTTCTGCTAATGACCCCCTTGGTAGAAAATTAAAAAAAAAACTCCCATTTTTGGGGGTATTTATATTAAACATACTTTCTAGTCACTCCTTAATTGTATACAAAAAATCAATGCAACATTGGTAGGATAGCGGTAGAAAAAGATGACTGAAGATTATCGTGATGTTGGCACTGTTTGGTTTTCATAATTTATTTAATTTTGGAATAATCTTTGACAGAGCACACAGCAAATCACCTTCCACTTCAAGTCGTTAACACTGTTTAATTTTTATGAGAGAGTTAAAGATTCGGTGGTGTTGTCCGTGGCTGCAATATAGTAGCTTAGTGTAGAATATTTCAAACTGTTTTCCATAGAGCCCTTAGTTGGGCTCCATCATAGTTATCTCAGGCTCCAGAGGCCATTTTATAATAGTCTTTAGATGTTTTCCACACTATAAAATATAATCAGTAGTTAGGATTGACCATTATTTTTAAATTTGAATAAAGGGCATTTCCCAAAGGCGTAGCCAGAACATATGAGATTTTCCGTTGTATACTTATCTACTTGTAAAAGTTAGTCTTTAATGAAAGTTCATAATATTAATGTAAAGAATGCTATGAGGACTCCAGGATGTATTTTTTCTGGTGAAAGGGCTCCTTTAGCCTAAAAAGTTTGGAAACCTCTATTTTAGGGGGAAGGTGGCGAGGATATTTGGGGGGCGGGGAGTGCAAATCCGAGGCTGGTGAGCTTTAAAATAAACATGTGCATGTAAACTTTTTGGAGGGTCACCAAATTTATTACAACTGGTAGTCAGTGTTGCCAATATCATAAGAAATATTTATTTAAATTACTTTGGAAAAGTGATTTAAATGAAAAATATCTGCAATTTTTATTCTATTCTTAACGTTATTTCCGAACTGTTCCACGATCCACCCTGGAAGTGGTTCACGTCCCCCAGAATGGGAACAACTGTGCTAGAAAATTAACAACTACCAACAGCACATATCATGTTTTCATGTCAGGTAATTCTTCTTGTCCTAGGTTGTGAAAAAGACAAAGCGACCTCCTACATAAGTTATATTGTGACCATGTATTCCATTAGTGTTGGAGGGGTCACCAATCAATGTGTTAACTTACAAGGAGCCTCCTTAATTAGAAAGAGAATAACTCAGCGGTAGAAATTGAGGAGTGAAACACGGGTAAAAAGTGTAGGCCTACCTTGGTCGAACAGGAGGCAACGGCTTTTCGAGGAGGCCGTGGCGGGGAAGCGATACTCGGAAGGCGCGAAGCCCAACCCTAGACCCATGGGGCCCAGCCCAAGGGCTTCTGAGCCGCAGTGACCACCGCCAAACAGGGGGACGACTAAAACAACAGAGAACACGAACTGCTAAAATTGACTCGCGAGGGAAAAGATTCCGAAATATTTCTCAAATCTATTATACTCGGTTGGATTCTCAAATTTACAGGCCATTTGCACTTACAAAGTGAGCTTGTTCCCCTCTAGTTTAACTAACGCTAAAACAATACACGTGACTTGACCAACTTCAGTTAAATTTATTCTAGAACCAAAATGTATTTTAAAAATTAATCTCAACAGAAGGGTGAATATGTGACAGCAGAGTTGTTTCCTTCTAACAAAGAATATTATCTATCTATCCATAGCCAATTAGCTGGGATATAAGATGAATAATCAGGCCTATCAGGTGCTCAAACCAGGCCCGGTACCAGGTGTGAGGTGCGGGCCCCTCTCTCTCTTAACACAATACCTGAATTATGTTTACATTTTTTTTAAATTAAGTTTTTCTTTTTAGTAACTTACATTCAATGAAATACTAATATTTGACTCGAGCTTGGATCATTTCCCTACTCTTTTTACCCACCAAATTTGATTTACATACAAAAATAACATAATCACTGAAACTGCCAAACACTTATATGCGGAGGACAAGACCGGGCAGAGCCAACCATATATTTGTGAGAAATGTTTACAAATACAATTAGGAGTAGTTGCATAAGATTATAGGAACAGGTGTGCCACAAATCCGAGGTTAAGCCTAGACGCATATTGAGCACATTTAAAGAGAAAATATATGCAGGAGAGTTGTGTGTGGGATATGGACCTGAGATCTGAATCAGATAATAATGCAGAAGTGCAAAATTTGCAAAAGTTGATGTGCAATGTGAGCAAAAGAAAAAGAATAAGTATGAAGAAGCGATTAAATGGAAAAGAGAAGTAAGCATGGTGAATTTGTCTTTGAATTTTCAGATACAGTATTAATAGTTTTTTAAATTTAGTGCTTCAGCAATATTATCCCATTTAATATATTTCAATTTTATTTCATGTAATCTACATTGCTTGTATCATACAACACTAGTTAAATAAGAAAACCAAGTAAATAACCACCAATGTTGGTATTTAACGTCAAGATGACGCAAGGAATATATACACACAGCAATCAGTCAACTCGTAGCAAGCAGGGGCAGGTCACTCAGGAAACTGTGCTTCAACCACAACTCAGCATATGCCTGCCCTGCGCTTCCCTGCATCTCAATGTGCGCGTTACCATTTATTAACACAGGTTGTAAACACTTGTTCTGTCTCTCTTGCGATGACTGCTTCCCAATGTGTGCTTAGTATCAGGGTAGGGTAGCCGTGCTAATAACTATGACATAGTTTTCAATAACTAGCTCAAGATGGTATGTGTACGAGTAAGTTTCTCCGATCAATCAGATCTACTTCAAGTATGTAATTATCCATCACTAAGCTACTCTATAGGAAACACCGACACGGTGGTTGGACTCTGCATGTAATGATCCTTAGCATCGATAAGCATT
The DNA here is from genome assembly GCA_902151425.1 of Timema shepardi. Taxonomy (NCBI): domain Eukaryota; kingdom Metazoa; phylum Arthropoda; class Insecta; order Phasmatodea; family Timematidae; genus Timema; species Timema shepardi. Next base: position 94,986 of record CABFVX010000823.1, read on the forward strand.
TTGTTTTATTGAATGTCATTTACCTATTTTTATATTTCATATATTTTATGTTCATTTACTACAAAATGTTCAAAATTCTTGAACCATGGCCCCTGGCTCATGGAATATCCGGGTCCAGTACCATGGTTCCAATAGTCCTCCGCTCCCCCTCGTGGCTGGCATGTGCACGCTTACGATTGAATCAAAAATAAAAACGAAATGTGGTTATCTGCAATTTTCAATACCAAAAGAAAATGTAGAATAAGACAAGTCGGTTATCATGTAAGATTATATATATTTTTAATGTTGTTGTGTTTTTTTTAAAGACAATGAAAAGGTTCAATTGGCTTCAATTCGATATTTTTTTAATGAGGACTTATGATTAGATAAGGTGGTGCCATATTTCAGTTTTCTCTTTGACCTACTTCAGGTCACCTTGGTGCTATTTATTCATCATCCTCTCTAACACCCTCCCAACATTGGATTTTTATTTCACATACAGGTTAAATATACATTTTAATAAAGTCATTAATCTACTATTTTTCACCTCACCTTTATGACCAAAACTTTTGTTTGTCTCTTTTGGACGAGGTTCTTGGCCCTGAGGTATTATTGGATAATAACTCCATCGCTATTAGTCCTTTATTCTAAACCGTTTTGGGGGTGGCCTTATTCCCAGCGTGATGTGGTTCAAAATATTTTGACATAGAAATTATTGTTATTTTATATCTCTTCTTCATGCGTAGTCATGAAAATCTCCCATGAAGGCTTCTCCTAGTAGACTGTTCATTACAAAAGCTTGTAAACAGGGGATTGGGTGATGATCACCTTTTTTCTCAAAACCAGTTTGACTCTAGTTTCTATAAATATATTAGTGAAATCATTAGTTTGATGTCGCAATCCCAATGCATATTATGAAATCCAGATATGAAATTTCATTGGTGACGTTATCAGATGGCAACAACCCCGACAGCGATTGCCAAAGCCGGCAGTGAAAGCAGGTTTATGGGGAAGGAATCAGAATAATGTAGCAACCCTTAATGTGTTAGAAATTATTTTGTGAAATATGTTGCAGCCAAGATATGAAAGTAGGTCGGTTGGGGGAGGGGGGACATTTGGTAGATATAAAGTGAAGAATCATGTGTGTGGATGTATTTATATTCGTTTACAGATCGGAACAGCAATGGACAATTTACAACAATGGATTGATATTGCAGAGGTTGTATCGGCGTTAAAATTGAGTCAGCTCGTTATTAGACAAAATGCCTAGGTAAATAATATAAAATCGGTCCAAAATAAATATGATAGATATCTTATCACATATAAAGAAGGGGAGTTTTGTGTGTTTTAACCTAAGAGTAGCAAATAGAGTGGAGTGGCAAGTGTCCACGCTTTCCCTGATCATCTATCATTGTTAAAAAGAAGAAGGCATTGTTAAGAAGAAAAGAAGAAGAAGAAGGCGTCACCTTGTTTTATCTATTATGAGTTCCATTGCTTACCCGTTTAAGATTAGACGTAGTGATAGATTTATGTTATCATTCATAGAGTTTATTTTATCTACTCATTGGTCAAATAGTAGTACTGAGATAGACTATTCTACTCATTTGGTGCTTTCACTATATTAAATCCTGGTGGTACAGCCACAACGAACTCATGCAATGTAATAATCTTGTTCTCCATTGACATAGGCTCCGCAAGCGAGAAGTTTACGGTATTAGTAGATATGTGCGTTTTCCCAGTGGGAAGAACGATAAGATTACATTTCTATATGGGAAGAGAATGTGCCAGGTGGAGTAAATTCAATATACTTACTATAAGTGATGATAGGATCGTCGATGAAGGAGAATTTCACGTCAGTCCCAACTTACCATTTCAAGTATCAGTATAACGATACCAGATCATAAGTGACTAGCGGGGCGGAATAATCTCATCCTTCACAACTTTTATTTACTATCGCCTCTTATTACCTGAAGACATATATGAGAGTTACTCTATTGTGATAATGTTGAGAAAGGAAGCTTTTTATAAGTAATCTACCCGCATTTTTATCGGAAGGAAAGTGAGCAAACATTTGGAAAAAACCACCTTGAGTGGATTTTACCTGTATTCAAACTCCGATATTACCGTTATCAACTTGCTCTGTGGGGTTTGGTATGGAGGATCCGTTCGTGGTACTTAAAGATGAGTTGAGAATAAGGTGCCGCTAGCCGCCCCCAATATCTTAAGTTTGGTAAAGCCAGCAGTAGGCACAGCAACATATCTCTTATTTACATGCTTTTGAAGGGGTGCTTAGTGTGGTGTTTGGAAGAGCTCAGGGTTCTTGGGAGGGCTATTGGTAGTGTGATTGTTGGGTTGTTTGGGATGCTGGTAGTGGTCAAAGGAAACTTGTCCATGGGTTTGGATTAATACTTTGAGTTCGTGGTGGAGTTTTTGAAGCGGTCTGGGGACGTTTGAAGGAGTGTTCAAGGTATGACTTAGAGCGGTAATATGTATGAGGGTTGCAGCGAGTCATTCAAGGGTCTTAAGTGGGCTTGCAGATGGTATTATAGTGGGGGTTCCGGTAGCGTCTGCCAGTGGCGTTGGCTTAAGGCTACAATATGGGCAATAAATGTACCAATCTGGTGCTCGGCTGCGGCCATACTTTGTCTTAGCTTAATGTTCTCCATCGCAAGGTCCTACAATTTGGGGCTGTTAGGCTATCAAAAGCTTGTTAAATGCAAACTTACGCGCCCGATGATGTATTTGGAGTTTAACTCATTAGTGTCCATCAAACGGTAGCAATTGGGCCTATTGAAAGTCCAATTATTTGTACCAGTGTTCAGTTTACGTGTCTAGGTGTAGCCCTTTAACATATATTTCTTTCAATACATTATAACTTTGGCGCACCATTTTTATAAGATTGCATACTCATTAGGTTTGACACAACAATGAACCCAAACACTCACAAGAAACTTTGTAATCTTAATTTATGTTATTGCCTTTTATCAACCACTAGAAATTACCTTTTGTAAATGTTAATTTTTTCTTCTTTTCTGGCCAATAATGTTTTACAACTAAGTTTATTTTTCATCTACTTATAATTATCTAAAAGTATATTTTCAAGCACTGACAGAATAAAAAAAACAGAGTTTTGAGTTATTTAAGAAAAATCACTCTTGGTATTATCGTCTTTATTTTGAAGTTTGGGATGATATGAAATTATTTTACAAACATTAAGCTATAATTCTAATCAAAATACATGTGGATATTACACTCTAAAATATAGTAATTTAAAGCCATTTTAAACATAATGTAGCTGGTGTTAAGTGTTTAACTGTTCTAGGTTAATTATCTTTGGACCAATGTGAGTGATTTTTTTTTCTATTATAGAAATCGGAACTCATTGTAATCAATCCAAGTGGTAATAGCTACACTCATCCTCAAAACATTGGTTGATAATTTAACGCAGCTATTAATTTCCTGTGGCAGATAAATAGCATTTAGTGTTTCCTTTACTGTTTACCACAATCAAAGACAAATAATATAGTTTTATACTCTCTGTCTTAGTTACTATCCGTCTTAGGCTATCCATGTGTTTAGACAAAGAAACTAGGAGTTTAGAGGATGTGTAACCCCCCCACCCTCCCGCCCACCCTACACCCACGTTACTAGTGAGAAAGATGGAAAGGAGACTGACCTCTTTGTCTGCATGAACATCAATGTGGTTAATAATTACAGTGACTTTCTCATACATTTGTCATATAGCTTTAAGTGATCATATAGAATTTACTAGGGGTGTGCGAGGACTAAAAAATTCTAGTTCGAGTCGAGTTTTAGTAGCTGCTCGAGCTCGACTCAACGATTTTTACAACACTCGAAAAATCTGATTCCTCGGAATTATTGATCTTTATCTTAAAATTTCTAGAATTTCATAGAAATAGGAGTCCCTCAATATTTCATTATGTATAATTAAAAATACTGTACACTTGTATAAAATGTATCTAAAAATTCAAATTTGCATGGCAATCATTTTTTTCACATTAAAAGTAGTTATAGAAAAAATATATTTAAACTTATTTATGTGGTTTATGCAAGGATTTATTAAAAATTCAACTTGAAATATTTATTGCCCAAATATTGCTTTATGCTACTCCAACTCAAGAAAACTCGTTTTCACTCAAACTCGACTGGAAGGGAAAAAACCTACTCGCACAGTCCTAGAATTTACTGAACCACAATGTTGTTCACATGGACAAACATATTAGTCCCCTAATGGTTTGTTTGCTACCACTATAGAGGTCAAGTTCTTTATCCTGGCCAGGGTGTACTGAGCGAATATTAGCAGATTGTAACATAGAGCATGCAAAATTTCCTAAATATATGTTAAAATCTGGTAATATTCAATCAGTACACCCTGTACAGGGTTCAAAAATTGACACCTACGTCACAAGCTAGCCAGACCATAGTAAACTAACGTCTTTATCCACGTGCCACGTGAGCACAAATGTGGTTTGTAATATTTACATTCTCATACATTTTACTGGTTACCTTGATATTAATTAAAAGGCTCTTTCATTGAAAAGTGGAGTTTAAAACTAGCCTTCTTCTTACTATTTTTAAAAAAAACTAACATTTTAATAGGTCTGGTGCAGAAAATCCGCAAAAGAAATGTATTTGGAAGCAAGGAATCACATCGGTGGGCAAAAGAGCACAATGGTGGGGTCATCTGGTTTTATTGACGGTAATAACTATGGTGGGTTTGAAAAACTGGTAATAGTCTATTGAGGGTGTTGTTTTCCGCTCTTACTTTACGCCAATTCAGGTGCCTTTCTTTTAAATTGGACCTTCCTACTCCCTATCGCATAAGTGTAATTAAATGAAATGGGCAGTAAGACGTGGCGGAGTAGCTTGATCTTGAACTGCAAGGCCGTATCCATCCAATAATTTCAGGGGGGTTTGGTGGGCACATCTCCCAATTGCCGGAAGCTAGAAAAAAATCTAAATGATAAACAGTTCTAGAAATTATCTTTAAGGTTATTTTTATGGCAACATAGTCTCCTAACCGCCAGAGGCTATGACAAATTCTAAATATTAAACACTCCTAGAAGTTATTTGAAGTGATTTTAACTATAACTGCCAAAGGCTAGAAAAAATTCTAAATATTAAACACCTCTAGAAGCTCTCTGAAGTGCTTTTTATGGCGACACAGCCCCTTAATTTGTATTTATATCTTAAGTTTGATATTGTTTGAACCATAAATAAAACTATATAAAATTTAAGGGGGCGGGGGGTTACGGCGTTGCTGAGCTGTGCCATACAACCGGGGATGTTCTGGTGGCTAAACTGTGTATTTCCTCCTAAGATGCCAGCTTGACGAAGAGATTGTCGGCATGCTGAATCACGTCTGACAGAGACACACTTTGAGTAAATGAAGAATGTACGATGTCTCCCACTACATAATCTGAGAACACATGCCATACAAATGCGGGTACAGTCTGCCTTACTTAGCTTCTCCGCCTTATGGGTATCCCAGATTACTTGTATAGTTGAGTGCATAATAAGCTTTCATGTTATTTTCTAGTAAACCATACCATGTGGAACCAACATTTGGTCCACGCGTCCAATGGTATGAGTCATCGCACATTTGAGTTTATGAAATTGGCATCATTAATTTTTAATACATCTTCGAGGTACCGATAGGGATAATTAATGCTGGTAATATATTTTTAATGTAGTAAGCTCCTGACCATCCGCGGGCAGATTATCCACTTTGCGGCTTAACCATGGCATCGCCAACAGCAGGGAAAACGTTTTTTGAAAAAACCGCCGCGTTGATTGAAAATACAGGGTTTGCATATACTGTACATTGATTTACAGTTTTGTTGTATTATCTTAGTGTGTGAACTATAATGAAGTGATCATAGACGCAGTTACGATAGGTAGGTATTAGTTTGATTGAATGTGTTAAAATCTCTTGTTTTACTAAATATGCGGATTATCGATGGTTTTGGGTTAACTGCGGCATTCGTCCCCTCCATTACCGCGGATAATCGGGAGTTAACTGTATTTAACATTTTACTTCTCTATATAACTATTTTAATCGGGGGTTCTGTGAAAGTTTCTTCACCCTTTTCCTCAAACCCACCCACCACCTCCTTCTACGTGCCGAATAATAAAATGAACCCTGCCGCCACTCAGTAATAAAAGGTGTGCAGCCAGGCATGTTTAGACATTTCTAATCTGAAAATATCTAGCTTGGAGGGAGGGGGCAGATGCACAAAGGTCGTTGACCACACCAGTGATTTTTGAAAAACTATTTAAAAATCCAATCTCTGTATACTCAGGCTTCCACGAAAAAAACAGAAAATACTATACTGACGTATTTGCCCACGTGTTCACTTGTACAGGTATAAGGATGTTGCATGAAAATACCATTAAAAATTTAAATTTTGTTTCAGGAAAGATTCTAGCTTTGAGGTCCCCGGAAAAAAAGTCTACATAATTTGAAACACTTTTAAATCAATATGATGCTATTTTTAAACCGAATCACACTAGCCGATACCTATTTTCTGCAACCTCAAAGAGATAGCGTGGCTCTAATAGTTTTAACAGTACATATTGCACTTTATAACGATCAGCCAACTTAAAAATAAAGAATGAACAACCAACCGAACGTGCAAACTTCCTAATCAAATAACTGACCGAATAACGGACCAAACCAACAAACGCCCATAAAACGACTGACCAATATCTTAATAATAATTGGCCAAACAAAACAATTAATAAGCAATCAATCAAGTGCATAATTTAATGATTGGGAGGGCAGGGGTCGATTTTCTGTTGGGTGCAATAAGGGTGGATTTTCCTACAGGGTTTTACACTCTTAGCACATGCCAATGCTGGTACATTTCCTCAGTGCTGTGTAGTTAAGCTTAGACAGCCCGGACGGCTAGTAAGATTCAGTGCAAAAGAAGTATTATTTGAGATAATTGTGTATACTATAGCAAAAGGCTCATTAAATAAACGTTCAGAGTCAATTTAAACCAAAGCAAAAATTTACTTTGTTGCGTAGATAGGCAAAGAAAACTCATAGATATAATTCATCTTATATATTGAATCAGTATGTACAGTAGAAACACAATAACTTCGTTCCAAATATCTCTCTGACCAATCACTAAGGGTAGCTTAAATGGACGAGACAAAAGGTATACATTAGATCTTTGTTAAGTGGTGCAACGCATTATGTGCAAATCAGACAAAACTTCCATCAAACAATTTTATATTGTTTTGCTATACGAGCTATTGTTTTAAGTTATGTTTTACTGCCATATCGCAAGTAATTCAAAATATAAAAAACAAGGTATGTAGAACACATGGTAATTATGACTTTTATTGATTCAGAATGGAAGAAAAGCTTATGGCAACAAATTGAGATGGTACGTTTTTCTTTTGAAATGCTTCACATTGTGGCAATTCCTAAGGGATGATGTTGGTGGGGTGTTAGAAGGCCCCTGATCTCGACAAGAGGGTGCTAGGGTAAAAGAGGTTTGGGGTGCTAAAACACGATGGCAAGGGGAGCGAGCCCTGTAAAATGATGGTAACGACGAATAGCACACAGCCCTTGAAAACCAAGTGACTGTTACTACGCGCAGATCCAGCCTATTGACATACAAACTATCACCGGTTCAGTGGAAGAGAAAACAGTTTTAAATATTAGGACTTCAGTTTTTCACACCAAATTTTGAAGTTAAATTTAATGTGAATGGTAACTTCTCATACACCAATAATGCATTTCTCGCGGTTTGTTCGATGTTTTTAGTTGATTATCACGGTACTGTTAACAACAAATGTTTATGGTTTGTCGGAAGATTCGAGAAAGACAAATTCTACAAGAATATAAAAATATCATAGATGGTTTAGTCACATTTGCAAATATAATATTATTGTAGCACAAAATTAGCACCAAATATTGGTAGTCTTAAATATTGGTACTGTGAGTGGTGCTGGCAGCTTCACGGACCTAAATTTGGTTCATAAGTCACGACCAAAATTAAAAAGACAATTTTAACAAGAATAATATAAGTTATCCTTCAATTTAAAAATTAGATTGAAATAAAATAATTTTAAGGTAATTTGAGTAAGTATACATTCCTCTAAACAATGTAATCAGAGTCAAAAATAAAATTAACTTGAAGTTAAATAACTTTAAAGCAATATTGACGACTCTAAACTAAAAGTAGCGTACTATAAACGGGAAGAACTAGACGCAGATGGGAGGATAAAATTAGAATGGACCTGAAAGAGATAGGGTGTAATGAGGTGGACTGGATAGAACTAGTTCAAGATAGGGATATGGTGTAATGAGGTTGATTGTATATAACTAACTCAAGATAGGGATAGGGGGCCTACTTAAGTGCGGCAAGGAACTTTCGAGTTCCTAATGCCATAAAGTAAGTAACATTAATTCTTAAGAAGAGTAAAGCACGCGTAGTTCCCTCTTTTTATAGGCGGTTTTTCCTAGGAATTGTTGAATGTCACGGCCAGTCGTTAATGCTAGCCACCGCGACTGGCAGTCACGGTCCACTGTTTTCCTAAACACAAACAATCTACTCTTTTACGTCATCTCTAAAGCAACGAAAATAGCTCTCTCTCCTCTTTATTTTTGTTTTGCCAGGTCTTATAGCACGTTTGAGCTATATTTACACCTATGAACTAAATGTGACAGGTATAATAAATGTTGAATTTAGAGGAAGTGTACCCGAATATAAGTAGAAGAATAATGAAAAGCAATTTATTAAAACCCACCTTTAGCTTACCCATCAGGGATTAGAACCCCGATCTCCTAGTTTTCGGCAGTCCAGTCTATTGCGAGAGTGACCACCAAAACGGGTGAGATAATCTCTTCAATAATAATTAATATTATGTGTCAAGAAATAAAAATGACTCGTAATAAAGGGAAAGATTACTTTTGAATAAAGCATAAATGAGTACGAATATATCCATAATTATAATAGCAAGCCGAATAAAAATTAGATGCTAGCGTGAATTGTCAATAAATCTGCGGATTTAGCTACTACATACTTTTTTAAATAATCATTGCCATTTAATTAGAAATAACAAATATATGGTGGCAAAATGTAGGCCAACTATTTATTCTTTCATGGAAATATGTGCGCGCATTAATGTGGTAAGAGTTTAAGCAAGAGAATTACACCACAAAATAGGGGCCTATTTATTATCTGTTTATTTAAACTCTAATGCTAAAATAAAATATACAATGATTAATTAAATAGGTGACCTGGCGGTCTAGGGGTAAGGTGTCAGACTTCTGTGCTGGCGGCCAGGGTTCAATCATCGGTACCGGCACAGATTTATCTGATTACCGAACCCTTCCTTCACCTCTGACAAGACATTTTGTGAATGTGGGGAATGCCAGGCCTCCACCGTGGTTCGGATTCCACGTTAAACTGTAGGTCCTCCATTTCATCTCACAATCACCCTACCATTACACATTAGCGTAAGTGCGTATAACCCGAACGGGTAGTAAGACGCGGTGCTAATAATAATAATAATAATAATAATAATAATAATAATAAATTAATTGAATAGATTTTTAATAGCTTACATTAAAATGTTCTGTTTTAAATTAAATGACGGTGTGATTTTTAAATCACAAATTCCGTGGATGCAAATCAAGACTTTGTGGATACTCTCCAGGTCAACCAGGGAGTTGCCTAAAGGCCTTCTATAATTGTTTTTTAAATACGCTAATTCCATTTTAAATTCTAATGGATTGGGAAAGGGAAATGTGCGTACAGCCCGAATAGATTATCTTAATTTTATGCGATAATTTCCCAAATGTTCTCCTTCATTTGGGCGTCTTTTAAATCTTTCTATCAAGGCCAGCTCTACCGATGGTTTAACACGTGCATTTTCCCAAGCCAGCCAGTTTTGGGGGGGAAAATTGTAGGAAATTTAAAAATATGGACATAATTTATTTTAAAAACACATACTTTTTCATTCATTCTTTCCCTGTAAGAGCCTTTATCCAAATCCCTTGGAATAATATATTTTTCACCCGCCTCTGTGGCGTAGTTGGCTAACACGCTAGTCGTGTTGAGCTCGACTGCTGAGGGCGGGGAGATCGAGGTTTGAATCTCGGTCGGGAGAACTGGGGCGGTTTTTCCTAAATGGTTTTCCACTCTCCCTCCACGCAAATGCGGGTTCACTTCCTCTGATTTAACCTTTTTAATTCCTAATCCATTAGCGTAATTAGTACTTAAAGCGTATAACCCGAAAGGGTAGTAAGACGCGGCGCTAAATATTAATATATATATATATTTTCAACCGTTGGTAAGTCATAATTCAACAGTAAAGACTAAAGAGTTGGCAACACTGGTCAGAGTTGATGTTAAGTTGTTTCTGAGTGCAAATTCAAATACATTTATTTTACGCGTTGTTACGGTGATAAATGTTTATATTTTTGTTTTGCTTATTTTACGGAAATAAAGTTATCTGGTGGATTATTTAATAAAACATTTTATTGTTTTGTTTTGATTACCATGTAAGTTTCTAAAACAAATTTCAACCTGCAAATAGATATTATATCTGATTAAAAGTAAAATAAAAAACTATAGAACTATAGACACAAATGTCATAAGAGATCATTTTAAATACTTATATACTAATATAAATAAGTCATAATTTTTTATTCCGATAGCTTTCCTTTAAAATCCAGCGGAAAAAAAGGTGAATACTCTCCAAATGGCGGTAGTTTTTAATAAAATAAGAAAGATAGAATTTCTTAAAAATGTAATTTTTAAAAGTTTTTTCGTAAAGATTATTATGAAAACTACGTGAAATATCGTGAGTTATATATTGCAAGAGAGCAATTTTACTTTTCTAGCTTTTTCTTCGTATCTCACTTTAATTTAGAAAGCACTTTAGTATTTTGATTTTAAGTGAAAAAACATCCTTCTAATTTTAAAATAAAAGTTCTTTAGAAAATACATTTTTTTAATCTTCAGAAAAAACCGACGTTTTTTAGATTTTCAACTTTATTCTATTTTCAATTAGTGATACGGGGTGCAAGGGTAGATAGACAAAGGGGTGGTTGAGAAGCTTGGAGCCCTCGTTTAGGTTTTCGCACTGGGTGCCGTAAGATATAAGGCCGGCCCTGCTTTCTATCCAAGACAGAAATATCACCAAAACCATCACACGTGTACAAATATGCCGCATCAAATTGAAAGATTCAACAAAGGATTTACTGTCCAAACCATCACGTATCGTCTAGGTATATATTATTGTTATGATAATATTTTTAAATGGTGTTTTCTATATGAATAGTTGGCATATAGCCTGAACGGGTAGTAAGACGCGGCGATAAAAAAAAGGACAAGTTGCAATTCAACATATCTGTGAAGCGACATGGCGAGACTTGACTGGTCCAAAGAGAAGTCACAACAGTCAACAGCTACGACCTGAACCTTGTAGTACGATTGAGCAGTCGCTATAAAAACCACTTCACTCAAAACTAGAGGAAATTGGTCAGCCATCGCAGCAGTAAACAGTTACTGGGATATTCCCTCTCTATCCTTTCCTAACTAACAGCCCAACAACCCCTCCGCCCAACATACAGCTATAATACTATTCCCTTGTCACAGCTTTATGACAGATATATATATATATATATATATATATATATATATATATATATATATAAATCTAATAATTCTCCAGAAACATAGAGATTCATTTTCTTCAACTCAATAGTTCTTGAATAATTGTCAAGGATGTCCTGGAATTTAATGGCAACTTTTTCTCTTTATTTAAAAAGTTTCTCATTTAATGCCGCTCTGCTCTTGACAAATATTCAACAATTGTGGATTATCAGTCACCATGTAAAGATCATTAGGAAAAATAATGTTTACCATAAAAACTGCGAAAACACTGCCCTTAACTCTCGTTAAACTTATTAGTCTCACCTTTAAACGCAGTGTTTTAAAAGATGAAAAATTAATCAAACCTGATAAAGTAGAAAATTTAAATGAATTTAATAAATTTAGATTTGCATTTTTAAATAATAGTGTGAGAGTGTTTAATAGATAACTATGTATTAATATACCTAACATTACTAATATTAATAATAATATAATTGACGACGTGTCTGGGCTACATTAATCTGTAGCTCAGTTTGCAGAAAGATTAGCTAGTAATACCGTACTACTCATTGCCAGGAGACGCCCGAACGTACTAACCGTACATATTTTTCGTGGAGGCTCTGCCCAAGTCCTGATGAGATGAGGTGATGCTGATATTGAATATGAAGGTGTGAAGCCAATGAAGATCTTAACCTAGCTTAAGCCTAACTAACCAAACCCTGGAAACTATGGGAATTATTCTACTTCCGAGGAAAAACCCCCGGCGCCAGCAATGAATTGAACCCGGGACCTCTGACCACTATACCATGAGGCCGATTAACATTATGAGTAATCACGATTTAAAATATGTATTACCCTACATCTAACCACCAATTCAATTTGGCAACAAGCATATACAGATCTCTCTCTCTTCCCTATTCATCCCACCATTCGCCCACACACACATTTTGTTCAAAACTTAGACGAGATCAGAGAAAGATTGAAGGTTCATAGAAGATGAATAGACAGGCTTATCTCCAAGAAGTTGCCATAGTTGAAACTCAACATCACAATGTCAGAAAGTCTTTGAATGTAATTGAGACACCTGAAAAGCATGTCCTTCAAGACCATAAGGAAGAGATTAGGTGAGAAGGCATAACAGCATGGCAGAGCAGTCACAGAAAATGAAGAGGGAGAGGGCCAGAAATAAAGGTGTTCTACGACTACCAAAGGACTCACCCTAATCTCCTTTCCGCCTGAAAGAGGATGGACACCTGGGTATGAGCAGTCGGAAAGCTACCAGCTATGGGTTTGGGTTTTGGGAGAAAGTGGGGGAGAAAAAGGTGTCAGAAAAACTCCGACTATTTCCTTAATGATTTTATTTACTACGCTTGTAATCTAAATCCCCCCTACCATCAAACAACCAAAACCACGTACAGCGTTGCCAAGCTGCATTAAAACGACACAACTACCTTTCAAGAGGACACTTTGCCTGTCCCAGGTATCAACGCGGACAAGGAATTTAGGCTAAAAACTGAAGAATTTAATTTTTAGTCTCGATAAATGATTGAAACATACTCCTTGAGTGAAAGTGTTGAGCTAGTAAGCATATAACAAAACCACCATTTGTATTATTTACCTGGTTTTTTACCAGAGAGGAGAAATTTATATATTATTTTAAAATAAAACATATTACAATTTGAGATTAAATGTAAATGATTATTTATTTGTAAAAATAAACAGAAATATACAAAATGGTCCATAATAAGGAAGTGACCATAAGAAAACAGTCCATACGGTGTAGGGCCTACTTACATTTTATATTTTCAGCATCTATAGTTTTCATTTTTACTTTCACGTGTCCCCTAGAAAGAAAGCAAGTTTTTTTATCTAAAAAAAATTGAATTCAAGATTTTGATAGATGTCGACATTTAACGACCCCATGAACTCAAAAAAAGTGATATTCCCAATTCCACCTTTCTTTATATATATATATATATATAAGTTATATCGGCAGAGCCGATATCATTTTACTTATTGGGCAAAAACTTGGTATCTAGGCTTTTTATTAGTTTCCCCAGAGGTTTTTATTATTATTTTTTAAATCAAGCCAAACCTAAAATTGAAAGTAAGTTACACAGAGGCAAAAAGACAACTAAATTATAGAAATCTGTTCTGGCGATTTTGATTAACATTATTAATTAGGCACGGTTAACCATTAGAAACAAAACTGCGTCTCACATTTTCCGGAAAAAATTACCTAAAAGGTACTTCACATTAGTGACTATTTCAAATTTGGATTCTACATCCGCAACTTTTAATATACGAAATAACTTATAATTACAAAGCTGTAGGACTATTGAGAAAATAATATATTTTGTTTTATAAAGTCAATAGTTTCCGAGTTAAAAGCGAATACCCTTTTAAATGGAGGTCAGTAAAATGAGAAGTCGAAAATTTACAGAATAAAATCAAGATATTCAGAAAAAGCTTTAAATTAGAACCCCCAAAATAGGAGGAAGGCTCTCGAAATTTACGAAACTAATGAAAAAAATAAACTACTTCCTGGTGAAATAAAAAACTGTAAATTGAGAAAACCTACAAATGAACGATCATCAAAACCGAAAGAGTATCGTCTAAAAACGGATGAATTAGTTTAGCGTTTACTTAACTTAAAAGTGAGAGCAAAACTAGTTCTTAACTAGGAGTGGCAAAACACTTAAAATACACAACATATACTGACGTAGGCGTGATCTTCGAAAACTATGATGTTTCTGTAACAGTGTATCTTATTTGGTTTCACATATCTTTCGAGTTTTAAGTATATATCTTCATTTTAGGTAAAGGAGCGAGAAAGTCTGTACGTGTAATGCACCTTACCATTTATCAAATAACAGGGTCAGAAAATACTTTTAGCTCTTGGTTTTACAGGCATTTAATTCAGTGCTGCTATTAGACCCGCATTTGTCAACCATATTCTGCTCCCTCTCACAGTGAAGGAACATTATATTATGAATATAAAGAGATTCAAACCAACCAAATATTATGAGGTGGTTATTCATCATCGTAAGCGGAATGCTCAGCTGTCTTGATCGTGGCCAATGCCTATTTTTATGGTGTAACTTGTCTTACTTTCTAGCCAAGCTACCTGCATTTAATCACACTCATGGAGTAGGAACGAGGAAGGTGGAATTTGGTGAAAATGTGTTATAATTTTAATGCAGGGAGAGTAAGAAAACACTCATAACAAAAAATCTACAGTACACCCAACGGTTTTCCAGCCTTGATCTCCCCGTCACTGGCAAACCAGACTTGACGAGCTTGATGGCAGTCCCACCTGCCCAACGACGCATGTGAGGTGAAATATTACTTCTCTATGTTATACATAATAATCTTAATAAATTACAATTTATCATTGGCACCGGAACTGTGAGACATGGGTACATTGCCACCCCCACCCCCCCTCCATAGAACCCCCCCCACATCCCCACCCCCACTGTTTTTTTTACATGGGGTCAAAGGTCTTGGAAGAATCTCTTTTAATTAATTATTTTTTGATTCTCGCGACATTGAATAAGATCAATGGCTAATCCTTTATTCAAAATTCCCATTTATGATTTTTTATGGAACATACCACAATATCAAAATATATTAAGAGTCTTTTTGAGGTTAAATAAAAGTTAAAGTAAAGAAATTTAAAAAGTCATCAGACAACAATCTTGGTCCCAGTCTTAGGTTTTGTGAACGAACTATTTGGCGAGCACATCCCACCAATTAGTTAAGATTATACATACTTTGCTCTCCACATAGCCGATAGATGTACACTTAGTAATTTCACGGTGCCCATGAAAGGCAATAACATTTTCATGATCTGTGTATTATGTAGCGTATGCTATGTGGCCATGTAATCTGTTTATAGTTATATATTATACTGGCATGTTTGATTTTCTCAGTTTTTATACATTATTTCGTTATCTGTGGATTGGGTAGCCTGTCACGTAATTTGTTCATAGTTATAATAACTGACTTTTTATATAGGTATATATACATTAATTTTGTGTGAAAACGATAGATGTTTATGCCTAAAACGGTGTTTTTCGAAGTCTGAGAACTAATTTGTGTAGGTGAAGGTTAATTGTGTAAGGTTTTGATTCTTTCTAGTTAAGTCCCACGTTATCGTAACCAAATTGTAAGGTGTTGCTTTTAACTTTACGTGGAATCAGACGTCAAATTTAAGTTGTAGGGGAGAAGGTTTTCTCGGGAAATTGTTGTTGTTGTTGTTATTGTTGTTGTCGTCTACTCTCTCATTGTGGAGTATCGAAAGAAATTCGAAGAGTACGAAAGAAATTATTCTAGTATATTATTTATATCTTTCTTTTTTTAAGTTACACCATCATCTATTGGTTCCAGAAGAGAGGAAGAGAGATAGAAAGAATGTTACTGAAGCTATTTTTTTCACAAGTATTTGCATTAGGGGTGAGGTACTGTGAACAAAAGAGCTTGGATGGCAACAACTAACAAAATAAATAAATGACCACCCAGGTGTGTGAGAAGGATTCCTAACACACACGTGGAAGCATTTAGTTTCGTATTCATATACTATTCATTAATTTGAAATATATTAAGGGTGGAAACTTTTGATTAAAATTATTACTAAACAAAACTCTATTTAATTACAAATGAACACATTGAGAGCAAAATTAAGAGGTATGCAAGTAGAGTGAACTAATGTTCAAAAATTGATTTTTATTTTAATCAAAAACAAAGTGTGTTCTAAAGGTAAGCAAAACAATTCCCCACTAAAATATGTTAGTATATTAGTAATGTTCATATTAAAAGAAAAATAACACTATGTTAAAGATTGCTACAAAGTTTCTGAAACACAAGAACGTTTTAACAATGTTGTCCCATCCAGGTTCAAACAGGTTTTAGACACGTTCTATAACTCGTTTTATAGCTATAAGTACTGTTGTTAGTACTTTTAAATATCAGTGTGTGGTTGAAGTTTAATTTACTTTAGTTATTAGTTCTTATTACAAATATGTTATGGCTTATATTACATTTTGTTGGGTTTCTGATAAGTTATATTACATTTTATCTAGATCTAGATGCTATATTGTAAGTCTAGAGTGAAATGTGTTTAAGGAGCTGTAAGCCCTATTATAATCTCTTCTTACTATTCTACGTAAATTCAAGCTATTGGCAATACCTATAGAACTAAAGGAATAATAGTTTTTCAAGTGTAATTTTTTACATGATTTTACTTTTTCATAAAGATAAAGTATTATAATCGTAAGAATGGTCAATTTCACGATTATGATGTGTAAACCCCGCCCGAACCCAAAAAAAATTGTTCTTGAAATCTTTTGTACCTGTGTTATAGTCGAAAGGGTTTAATGAATTTTGATCAAAACTGGTATTTATACTCCATTCACGGTAGGAATTACTCTCTGAAAGGTCTTTTTTCCTACCAATATTCGACTATATAATATATTTCTGGTAGGGAAAAAGGCCTTTCAGAAAACAATTCCTACGCTGAACAGACTTTAGGTTCTATACGGTAATACATCAGGATTTGTGTTTTATTTTGAGTAAAGCTCTCAAATTGAGGGTAGTTTGATAGTGATTGGTTTTTAAAAATTTGAAATATTTTGAAATTGTAGTTAAAAGAAAGATAAGAATGACGAACAATTTTGTTAAAATCTATAAACCTATCTAAAGTTTGTTTCATATAACTGTCAAAAAAAACTATTTATTTTTATTTTTACCCCTCTTTCCCCCTCCCCTTAACCTAGATTAACTTGGACACAAAATCAGTGTGCCCCCTCATCTTCCCCTCTATAAAATACCTTCTGGTGCCCGTGAAGTTTTTTGGACGTTTTAAGGTCGTTGCCTGCCATAAATGTAATGGTAAGTCAAGAGGGGATTTCTCATTTTAATGTATTTAGGATTTATTCAGAGAGTTTTGTACTGCAATAAAAAACACAAATCGTTAAACGATTTCATTTTTTTATGGAAGAACATTAATTTTATTATTTGAATCCTAAGGTATTTTTTTTTGTCAGCATATATTCTTTTAAAATGTCTACAACATAGTTTATTTAGGTTGCTCCCGAAAATGGCGAATATGAATATTCCTGCCAGGATGTAGATTAAGAAAAAGTATGTAGAGGAAACAAGAAAAAGTTATTTTTTAAATTTAAATCAATGTTGCCTAGATGCAAACGAGTCTTTATATTCATCAGAGAATGAGGGGAAATGTTATCAACAGATAAACAGGAGGTCTCGCAGGGTGAACCACTAATTTTTCTCCCCCTTGTATAATATTTCGTACATTGACATCTAAATGTGATAGTGCTTGGATTGCTTAAATACGCCAGGTTAATATGCAACCCGCTTCCCAAACAGCTTCGAATGAACCAAGTGTAATTAATAAAGCAATATTATGCTGAAAATATGGATGTGTGAATCAAATTGTATATATATTAGGAGTATTTAAAATTTACTTTCTGAATATAATTATATTAGTCCACGACTTAATTAATAGTTCAACATTAAAACATACTCAAACAGCCATGACCTTCCTTAATTCATATATCTAGAGTGGTATAAGGTGCGAGAGGATATATTATGTTAAAACTAAACATGTTCCCAGGCTTGCAACCTATACAAACAATATATGCGGGCCTTGGACGTAGCCAAGATCGTTAAGGCCCATACAATTACTGGCCAGCTGTTGAGGATTAAATAGAACAACGATTGGTTTGGGACAAAGACCATGTACACTATTTTTTTTCTATTATTTTAGTTATTATTAGGGGTTCTGTCTCATGACAGGTTCATTCCTTTTGTCAGTGAACATAAACTGCCAATGCACTCTGTCCTCTGCTTCCTTCTTGAGCTCCCAGAATTTTCTTCTTTCCTTCAAGTCAACTAATATTTGAATCCTCCTCCTCTTGTTCATATATATATATATATATATATATATATATATATACATACACACACACACACACACACACACACAGGAAATTAAAGGCTAAACTATTCTATCAAGATCTTTTAGGTGGTTTTTCAACTAAGACCCAATATTATTAATTTTGCCGAGTGATCTATTAGAACGCCAGGGTCTCGAATTTTTGATCTCTTAACAGCGTCGTATTAATATCCATAGCAACCAATCTAAAACGGTGTGGCCTGTATCTACCTCTATTTTAATTATTCATTGAGGAAAAGAAAGTAAGGATGTAATACCTGTAGTAGGTTTGAGATGATAAGGGGAGGAAGAACTTCACGAAAGACTTGACAGGAAATAGACGCAGGCACAAGCACAACCACTTGCTACGTCAATGAAGTAACCCTCCCCCACGTTTTAAAAGATAATGTTATTTTTATTACAATCTTGGTTATTTTTCCTTTGTTCCGAATTGTTACGCAAATATTTTCATTTGTTATGTTTGCAATGGAGGGACCAACTCAACTTAATGATAGACCCCAGTTTTTAAAATCTTACTTTTTATGGTTGCCATAGTTTTTTACACATTTGTTCCCAGGTGTTCTGTAAAAAGATGTGCCTGCTACGGATTTGTTTTTGTACAAACGTGAAGGGACAGGCACGTAGCCTGTAGAAAAATTTGTGGGTGCGGGAAGGGGAAGCACAATTTTTTACGAAAACTTAACAATTTGTTTAAAATTAAACAAATTTAGGATTGATGATAATTATATATTTTAAATGTGTATTCATCACAATACATTATAAATATATTAAATTGCAAAATAATATTCTTTTTCCATAGCAAAAGAAATAATCAACAGTTTTATGCTCCTAGGTTGTAGCATAGCAAGTAGCAAGTTTATAGAATGTTATCAATGTCTATTGGTTTCCTCTGTATTGACATCAATGCTAATCCTAAGTCTTTCCTATCCCATGCAGTTTCGAAGATAAGTTCTTTAAGCGTTTCGGTGTAGAAAAGTACCGCGCTGCAGATGCACTGTTAGAGCAGACGATTGCTGAAGCGCGCACATGAACTAAACTGGTGGCTCTAAGAACCCGAGCTGGACTTGAAGACGTCTCACGTGATGGTTTTCGCCCTATCCTAGCACCCCTCTTGCCTATGTATAACGTCACAGCCACAGACAGACCCATTTCACACCCAACATTCCAACATAAAGGTTAATACGTTTAATTCTTTTTATTAAAGGCAGTATTTTGTTAAAACATATTTATTGGCATATAAGGATATGAATTTCGGGGGAGGGGGTGGGTCTCAATTCCCGCCTTGGCTACGTTCTGTGAAGGAAGTTTGTTAAACTTTGCTTAATCTAGAGGGGCCAGATTCACAATAGGAACCCCAAATTTAAAATCAATTTAATTTTATGGTTGGAATAATTTGTTCGTTATTTGTTCCAGATTGTTACACAAAAAGTTTGTTTTTTCCATTTGGATGCACCCAAAAATGATATGTTTACATATAGGGACTAGATTCATGGCATCTCTCCTCAAGTCCACCAGGTGCTAAAACTGAGCCCAGCACCAAGGGCAAAGCCCGGGCCCCTTTCCTCTCTAGTAGCTACCCTCTCTCCCTTTTTATAAGATATTGACTTAATTAAACCAAATATGAAATGATCTTCAGATTTCGTAAGTAATAAAAAAACTTACCAAACAGATTATAATCTTGCTTTCCTTGCTCTCTGCATGGAAAAATCGTGAATAATTGTATCGTAAATCAGCGAAGATTCGAACTCATGCCTTTTGTAGAGGGAGACCAGTGAATTAAGTATTTCCTGACCCATCAAAGCTTTTTGCTAAGTTTTCAGCTGGTCACTTGGCCTGATGAATGACCTTTCTTCTTCAGACACCGTCAGCGGTAACGTACAAAATAAACTCAATGGCTAGCACACATTTGTTATTGGGGCAAAAATCCCAGAAAGGTGGGTTTTCATAAATATTTTTCCACTCTTCTCAATTAAGTGATGGTGCATTTCCTTTTATTTCAACCTTTATCAATGATCCATTGGTGTAAATAAATTTTCTGATAAACCAGACAGTCCAGAGGTCTAAGAATTTCCGCTTAAACTACCCTATTTTGTAACTAGTTTTAACTTTTTTCATGTAATAGTTGTCTGTCTCAACATAGAGCGAAGAAATTTGGCCTACGGTCTCAATTACTCTACCCACCATTTGGTAACAGTGTGGATAAAGGAGTAGGAGGTGATTTGAAGGTAATGCGACAAGAGCAATCTGTTTCCATCATCCAAGCAAGCAGGCTAACAGCAGCAGCGCGTTGCAACGATGGTCTACTCATGTTTTGAAACTGCTTGAGACACCGATTTAGAGAACAACAATCCCCTCCCAACAAGAAACTTCTTCCATGGTTTTACAGAGACCTTTTATAGAGCCATTCAAGACGAGAGCTATATACAAAAACCATCGTTTCGTCTGCACAGCCAGTATGAAGAGAAAAAGAGTGAAGGGGGCGAGCGAGCAATAAAAGTCAGCCCGATCAAGGCAGTGAAGAAAAGAATCAAGTTTCTTCTCTCTTCCTAATTGATGTGCCCCAACCAAACGCCCGTCTTTTCTTGCAATGGACACAGCGTAGGCCTCTTCACGAAACATAAAAGACACTTGCACAGGTCAAATCCAAAAACTTTTTCTCTCTCACAATACTTTCTGAGCGGATCGAGGTTTTACCAAAGAAGTAGAGTCTAAGACCGTAAAAAGAAAATAACTATAATAAAAATCCTAGAAAGAAAAGCTGGTTTTGATTTCTGAAATAAAACCATGATAAGCATAGTCAAGTTGTTTAAGAGATATTTAGTATTTTTAACGGGATTTATAAAAAAATCAAATTGCAGATGTAAATAGTGATAGTTTATCTAAAATATTATTTTCATTATGTTATCTAACATCGCGGTAGCAATGTGAATCCACATAACAGCGGTTTCTTTACGCTACTATACGCTACATTCAATTTTTTTTAAATTTAATGAGCTTATTGTATATATATATATATATATACACACTTAAAAACAGAAATATGAGCTCGATTCTTCAACATCTCACCAATATATTATTTTTTGTAAATTTATTATTGCGTTAAAACTATTATTTCAGTTGTTAAAATATTATTTAATTCAAGACCATATGTTTACAATCTATATATAGTATAAAAATTATGGTTCGCCTTCACACTTCAAGTGGTTCAGCCATGTCTACTCTGAAAGGGCGTAGATAACTAGCTTTTCTAGGGGGTCCACTTGAAATTTTTAATATTCCTTTAGCTAGATAATTAAAGTTTTACATGTATATATGAACGCCCCCTAAGGGGTCTTCTATCAAATTTCAGGGGAGTATGGGCTCCCCTCCCCAAACTCCCACCACAAATTGACATTTTCATGAGATAATATCAGCTGATAATGCGCTAGCACACAGCTGTCAAAGCACTGGCCCTTTCTTATTATTTACATTAAAAAAAAGATAGGGAGTATGAAAGTTAATTAATATTATTTACATAAAGAGAGCTTGATTATAAAAAGTTTTCTATAAGATCAATTTTTAATAAAACAAGCTTAATTTTTGGCATGTATAAAACATATTGTTATATTTTATTTACCAATGTATTTGTTTTGTAAGTGGAGTATGTTTTTGACTTCCCTCGTTAGGGATAATCACAAAAATGATGGTTTAAGGTGAGTTTAGGTTTTCCGGAACTGTATTTAGATTTGTTTAGTACTGCGTCTTACTAACCATTGGGGTTATACGCTTATTCACAAATTACGCTAGTGATTTTAATGATCAGGAAGATTATATTTATATTATGTGTACCCGCATTTGCGTGGAGTGAGAGTGGAAAACAATTTTGGAAAACCATCTTAATACACCCAACCGAGATTCAAACCTCGATTTACCTGTCATCGGTAGTCTAGTCTAATTCGAGATTAGAGCCTTAGACCATGCGGCCACCAAAGCGGGTGGCATTGTTTTATCTTGTGTATTTATTAAAGATCAATTTCAATCACAAGAGTTTATAAAGTGGTTTTTTATCTAGCGCCTCACCTTGATACCCGTTCGGTTTGTACGACGAAAAGTGTTTGTTGTGGGATATCACTATGGAATAGTTTTTAAACTTGTCTATGGCAGGCTCAATATGTAGTTTATCGGCTTTGGAAAGAGAAGTGTTCTGGTTAATGCTTTGATTATGGAAAGTGTTCACATTTTCTGCCATGTAGTGATAGTATGTTAGGTAGGCCTACATTATGGCGAAATAGGTTTTCACAATCGAAACCTCCGGGAGAGTTAAGCCAGGTATTAATTTGTTTAATATATGGTTTAGTTACTTTTACGTTGTACAATTATCTGGCCTGGCTAGTCTACTTTCCCAGAATCAGGGCAAGTAGATATCTACACACAAAATACACATAAGTGTTTTTCCCCTTTCAGTAGCACTTGTTCTATCGTGGAAAGAGGATGGATCCCTTTAATGGCCGTTTTTTTCTTTTATTCAAAAAGCATTTGGCTTAAAAACTGGTTTATAAGGGTTCACCATGAGTAGAACCTGCAATAATCAATTCACTAGCAATATTTTCAAGAGCATCCTGACGCATCTGATAGTTCTTAAAACTAGGTTTTGTGGTTTCCCATAAGCTCACATGATCAAGGTAAATTTCCACAAACATAACAGTGTCCCCTTCGTATCAAAAACACGCAGGATGGACAAAAATCTTTAATTAAGATATATATTAAGGTAAATAAATAGGGCAAGCTAAGAGGGTAGCTCAGGGGATAGTGAGGAATGCGAGAGGTGGGGTAAGGTTAGTGGTAAGTAAATAGACTGGGAAGCTATTCATTTTACTGTCCTCATCGCTGGTACAAGTAAGTAACTGTACAAATACTTTCCCATTCAGTTTACACTTGGTTAGTAGCTGTCTTGCAAGCTGGTGGAGGAAGAAACTAGCCCATTTCCTATACCAATGTAAACCTGGATTTATAATTATTGTGTCTACTGGACAAGGTCATCTGATGAAATATCAATGGAGGTTTCCCAGATATATTTTTAGGCTTGGCTGGTGGGCGAATCAAAGACAAAAATTAAGGCAAAGAGCTGCTTGAAAGTAGATGGCATTTTTACTAAAAAAAAACTCTGTCAATGTGTCCTTCTAACTACTATACTCATTTTAAAACATAGCGGTTTTGTTGGCAGCCTCATTAAAATATAGCGATGTTAATACTAAACAATCAACCAAACTATATAAACAGTTAACTCTGTAGTCGACCCCACTAGTCTTGGAGTAAAAGTTCTCAACTTCGGTACCGATGATCGCGGGTTAAAATCCAGCCATGGTCGATGGATTTTTCTTGGACGATATAGATTCATAGCACAACTTCCTTCAGGGGGGAAGTAAAATCGCTAATCCCATGCCGATTGTGGCATGTAAAAGAACCCTGGAGGTATGCAAAAGTACCTTTATCAGCAAAATTGGTAAGCCCTTTCGCTTTCTCTCATAGAAAATTCCCGTGTGCTGATATAATCGGTAAGATCAGAAAGTGCACGTTAAATACCTCAAATAAATAAATGAAAAATAAAACCAAGATAAGTTTTCTACCTTGCAGGGATAAATTGAGACTCCCCGTTAAAAAACATTAATAATGAACTTATGGCCAGAAGATTTGAGTTAAAGAAGAAATTTGGTGAGTTGTATCCTGGTCTGGCTAAAGATTTAAAATGTGTTACAAGAATTGTAATAGGTTTTGGAATATCTAAAATGGTCGAAAAGAATAGTGAATTTGTTTTTACAATGATGCACTTAAGTTAATTCCATAATCTTTTAGTGGAGATTCCCGCCTCGGTGGCGTAGCTAGCTGACGCGCTAGTTTCAAGTTGAGCTGGACTGCCGAGGATGGGTAAATCAAGGTTTGAATCTCGCTCAGGTGAACTGGGGGTGGTTTTCCACTCTACCTCCACGCTAATGCAGGTTCACTTCCTCTGTATTCAACCTGTCCAACTCCTAACCCATTAGCGTAAATAGTACTTAATCGTTTAACCCGAAAAGGCAGTAAGACGCGGTGCTAAGTATTATTATTTAATGGAGATAAGCGGAAACTCAGAGGATTCATTGAAAATGTGAACGCTGCTTTCACTCTTGTAAATCCAATCAATTATCCTAAGCTATTAAAATTCGTTAAAGCTAAAATCACTGGAGAAGTGAAGTCAAAATTGTTAGAGCTACAACAGAAACATGGGAAGATGTGAGGGATGTGTTATAAGAAAACTATACAGTTAGAAGAACGCATGTCATCTGTTCAATGTTTGGCAGTGAAAAGTTTAACAAAAGCTTCTTGCGGAAATCAGATTGAAATCATGCAGACACATTTTTTGAGAGGCTGCGATTCGGGTTTGTTCTCATGACGAACAGGTAGGAGACTTAGCTCTAGTTCAACACTTGGAGAAGGTGTGTTTTTCTAGGGGTTATCAAACGAACTAATTCAAACCATAGTTAAAAGACGTAGAAACACATATGTAAGTAGTTTGGGTTCCACAGTATAGATTGCTCTAAAAGTAAATAATATTATATCGCAAAGAGAAATGGTTTAAAATGAGAATAGGTCGTTTAAACCAGATGTTTGAAAAGCAGAGTTGAGATATGTACACTATCGCAAAGCTGGGCATCGCACAAATAGTTGTTATCTGAAACGACAGGTGAAACAGGATATAAAGCGTAAACCACAGGAAGTTTACATGGGTTGGTCAACAAAGGTCACAAGGGAAAGTCATTTTAGGAAAGACTGTAAAAGGAATAGTAACTGGAAAACAAAATTGTCTAATAGTTTAATACAGGATTATAAAAACTTTTGATAGGGCAGAGTAGGCAACCAGCCATGACCTCCGGTCCAAGAAGGAAGGGTTGCGATAGTATAAGAGATAGAAGGAAAGCAAATTTTTGTGAAGACAAACAAGGTATGGTTCGAATGCAAGATCTTTGTTTAGTTGGTATCACAACAAGAGAAACGCGTACAGAGTAAGTAGCGCCCTACTTGATAGATATAAAGTCAGAGATAGGCCTGATTATAAAAAGCTGTTTAGTGTATTTGGTTCTTAATTAAATAAACACAAGTGAAGCAGTTAGCGTATTTGGCATTACAAATAATTTAATGCGGATGCAAGGGAACGTATCTTTACATAATTATGAGGTTAAGTAACAATGTACTTGAACATCAATGTCATGTAATGGAAAATCTTAAATATGAAGGTGTATTAGACAGAGATTATGGGTGTAAATTTAGGGGCGTAGTTGATTATCAAAGAAACAAGGTCAGAATAAGACAGCATGTACTGCCCATGTTTGATAAGTGTAAACATGTATCTAGTATAGTATATAGAGATGGCAATATTTCACCGACAGTGATTTTTTCACCGTTACTCCTCGATCCCCGTCACTCACAGTAACTGGATCTAAAAAGTATCACTGATTGAGATATCGGTAATGGGTGTTTAGCGATACTCTCACCAGACGACAACAGCTGAGCATTCCAGTATGAAAGCTACGAACGTGACTGACAAAATATCGGTTGACGTCTGGCGATAGGGTGACACACAGGTGCGAGCAGTAGCGGTCTATGTCATTAATTCTCATGTTTCAATAAACATTCTTTGAAAAAGATCCTCCACTTTATTACTTTGTAGAGGGAGACTATCTCCTTAAACTTCTCAATACAATAACATGTTGGATGTTTCTCAAATTTACTTTTTTAACCTAAACATAATAATTAAATACTATACAGTCGGTATAGTTGAAATTAATAAACATAACAATTTACATTTTATAAAGTAATATTGTATAGCAATATTACTTTAAGTTTATCTTTGTTTTTAGTTCGTTGATTCCCCACGTGAAATTTTTTCAGTTTAACAAAAATAAATCTGTTATTGATTAATCAATAGAAACTGGAAAGTTGGCAACCCTGTGTTTCTAAGGTCCAACATATTACAGTACTTTGTTATATTAAAGAGCAGTGACTGGGGCAAAATATCGATAAAGCAACAACCTGCGACCGAGAAAAAATATCAGTCAACAAAACATTGTGACTGCTAGTCACCGTGAATAATCACGGGTATGAATCACCGGTATTTTACAATCACATTCACGGTAATCACCGATATCAAAAAATCACGGTTTAGCCCATCCCTAATAGTATACATACCGCTTCTAAGTGAGAAAATAGTTGAGAACGCAGCTGTTGAGGTAGAAAGATTAGGCAGAGTTCCTAAAGGTTCTCAAGCATCGGGAGTGTACATGACGAATGCTTCCAAAAATAATAGCAACGGAGTGTGTGTAAACAGTGTGTTAAACACAACAGAAAAAACTGTTGAGGTAGAGTCCCCCAAAGTGAGATTAGACGGGGTTAGTGTAGTGGAAAATACGTGTTTTTTGGAGAATAAAGCACGGATAAAAACGGAATAGGGATGTTAGCAGGAAAAAAAAAGAATAGGACATTTAAACTATGAAGAAAGGAAAAGCATTGAAAAGAAATGACATGAATATAATGATTTATATTCAAGGGGAGATAACGCTAAAGGAACGACGGTCGTCGAACACACGATATCGTTGGTTAAAGACACTAGTGCGTCAATCAAAAACAATATATAATCCCAGAAGTGCAAAAAAAAAGTTGAAGGTCAGTTTGAACAAATTTTGATATAAAACAATATTCAACCAAGTACAAGTCCATGGAATAGTCCAGTACTTGTTAGTTCTAGAAAAATAGATGCATTAGGAGAAAATAGGTGGCGAGTAGTTGTTTACTTCTGGATCTAAGTGAGTTAACAGTAGTTAACATATTTCCTATTCCAAGTATTTCAGAGGTATTAGATCAGTTATGGAAGGCCAAATATGTATCCACTTTAAATATGGTTTCTGCGTACAAGCAGTGTTAACTAAATAATGGAGGACCAACAAAAAACTGCATTTAGTAGGGGAAAGATCCCCGGACACTTAAGGAAAAATCAATACAAAAACTGTAACATTAGTGAATTAGTGAGTAATATATATTTTTAAGCCTTCGTAAAAAAACTTGAAATCTAACTAAAACACTTAGAAACAATTAAAACATTAAATGTTTACTTAAAATTATAAAATACTCAATTAAGTTTTGTGCTAGTATGCTTGCAAGGGCGGGTAACTGAGGACACTATCAGTTTATTTATTTGCAAGTCCTTTTTTAATAATACAGCGGTCACAATCATAATATGTGTCGTCTGAGGCAGCATCAGTACATCCCTCATGAGTCCACTCATGGCATGTACAACATTGATCCCAGTTTTCATCAAAAGTTTCCCCACATATTATACACTCCATCTCGTCATCGTCGTTAGCTACACATGCAGATGAAGTTTATGGTTGATCATTTTTAGTTTTCTTGAAAAATGATTTGCAAAGCTCCAAAGATTTCTTACGGCTTAAGGACTTCTCCCTTGAAGTGGTCTTGAGTTTGACTCTCTTTTCTAAAATGTTCTTGTAGAGGCTAGAGGTTAAGATTTCTGTTTTTTTGGGGGGCTGTACTTTTTCTGTCTTTTCTTCATCTTTCACTTGCATCTGGCAGGGGTGACCATTTTTTTTAAATATATCTGAAGTGCTTTCATTGTGACTTTGAATTGGTAGCGCATTTTTTTGACAAGGAAGTGCAGGACCATTATGTTTGTAGCACTAAAAGAGGTGGAATTTCCGCTTTCTTTGGTACTGTCAAAATTATTATTTCTTTGCTGGAGGTCTGGCTCTTCTTCTGGAATCTCAGTTCAGGATTCCTTAGATGGAGATCAAAATTAGAGGAGTATGATTATCGAGTAGGGAAATGTAATTGGGTCACGCTAATGGATTAAGAATTTCAAAAAGATGGAGTCCCAAAAATCAAAGGGGTGACGAGATAAATGAGGGTAAGACAAGAATAATTTTGAAAAAAAAAAAAAAACATGATGACCCATTAGGAGGACATCAAGGTATAAATAGAATGTACCAAAGAGTTAAGCTATATTACCAATGGCTACAGATGAAAAGGGATATAGAAGAATATATTAAAAGTTGTGAAATATGTCAAATAGACAAGATAACGAAAAAAGAAAAATATGTTATTGGAGTTACTTATTACACTAGAAGTAGTTTTTAAACATCTATGTTTAGAAGTAGTAGGGCTATCGACGGAGACAAGTGATGGTCATAAGTATGTGTTGGCATGTCAAGACCAACTATCTAAGTATACGATGACTATACCACAATAACAAAATGACACATTTACATCAGGTAGAATTTAGTTGAGCATATTGCTTACAAATTTGTAATAATCAAATGAATATTAACAGATCAAGGATCAGATTTCATGAGTGTAGTATTCACGAATATTTGTTAAATGTTAGAGATAAAGAAATGTCATACTATTTGTTACCATCCATAAACTAAAGTGGCGTTAGAAAGATGTCATAGAACCATATTAGAATATCTACGCCTGGGAGAGGCGCAACTGTTCAACACCGAGTGGTGATTGTTCACTTACGTAAACTTAACATAAATTGAAGACAATTTTACTAAGGTAAATAAATACGATAAATTGACACCAAAGTTGTGCAATTTTAATAAAGAAACTTCAAAAAATAAAACTCGGTGTATAATTAAAATAAAGGATAGTATTCAGTTTATTAAAGAGGTAGACACATATAACACTTTAACTAAACATAGTCCCTATTACTCTGGGAGAAACAACACCACAATTAAAACGTAGTATTTTCCCTTTGAATATTATAGGACAGATTAGTAGACCAGTATTTGGAGTATTAGATGAGGGAGATCCTTCCTACTATAATCAAAAGATTCAAACATTAAGAGAGAAATGGGCTCAGTTTTTGAAGTTAGCTAAGGAACAAACGTTAGTGGTAGAGTCCATTTTGCAAACATCAAAACCATCGATTAAAGAAATTGCAGATAATGAAAAAAGGTTAAGCACAGGCCTAGAAAAAATCAAGACACAAATAAATTAAAGGGACGCTAGGGTAAAATAAATGTTTAATGTTATGACATTAAAAATATGTTCATTTATAGGTACCTTTAATATGCATAAGGTAGAGAGGTTGAACAGCAATATGAAATATTTATTGATGATCTTTCTAATGCGCAGAAGGACATTATGCAGCCTCATGTAACTACGCATAATAAAAATGTGGAATATTTTAGGTGGACTCGAACCCATTTACCTCAAGAATTATCCTAAACCATACCCATGAATGTGTCTTTTGAACACACATTATTAAATACTTTAAGATTAGAAGTGTATGTAAATTCTAATGTACTGACTTATTTAATTGTGTTACCTTTGACCGATCATTATAAATATATTGAATATATAGTGTTGCCATTACCTGTAAGACTTTCAAACTCAACAGCTAAATTCATATTTGTCCAACCATAAAAATAAATTGCATTATTAGAAATGAGAGTTAAACTATCATGGCCCCCTTGGAGGGGGGGAGGGGTTGACAGGGCTTTAGCCTGGGGACCTAGGATCAGGTGGGAATGGGGCAGATCTTTAACATTCATAAATGTTACCATTTCCCCCTTTAAAATGTTAACTCTCACTCCAGAAAGTAACATGTCTGTAAGTAGCAACTCACTACGGAGTCAAGGTATGTTATTCTACTCATGAAGGTACGAGGATTGGCACGCACCAACACTCACTACTAATCTCAACTTGCTTCTATGAACAAAAGACGGCTGACGGGCTGATCATGCTAGCCAGTCTCGTGTCAGGTGAGCAGACAAGTATATCATATTTATAAGGTACTCGTTAATTAATATGATGACCTAATGAATTCCCAACGAATTACAACTGTAAGTTAAAAATTTAAACCACAAAATATTCTCAGCATCACTTAAGTGTTATTGATCATTCATAATGAAATGTATGCAAAGAAGTAAGAGTTTTATTTTATTTGTAAAAAAATATTTTATTATATTTATAGATAAGCCTATTCAATACTACTATTGAATTTTAATGTTTTATTTAAATTTAATATCTATCTCGCGGCTTCGCCCACAATTTGGTATAGTCCCCGAGCAGAACAAAGGCTAAACTTGTATTCCAAAATTTACTCAGCTGAAACCTTGGGCGAAAGCTTGTTTATATATATTTTGTTCATTTCTATTAATGTCAGTGGTGGTTATTAGACTTGCTTGCAAAGTAACAGTGTCGATTATGATGTAAAGAAAAACGTTCTTTTTTCCTCTTTAACAAACTTATTATTTTTTCTTTCAGATTATATATAAAAAAATCGACTATATCAGATTCTAATTACAAATATGTCCGGCGCTTAAAAGAGGAAACTTAAATCTGAGATAGTCGAAAGCATCGCAAGGTCGTCAATCCATAACCAAATTTTTCAGATCTGAAAACGAAAATAACACAGCTCCCAGTACTGATCATAGTGAAAGTGCTGATGACAATAGTTATAACATATAAGTACAAACAGAAGATCAGTATCAAATGTATTCACGAGCTAAAAAACCAGTCGAAGGAGACGCAACTGTTACATATAAACTTGTTGCAACTAAAGAAAAAATTGCAAGTAAGAAACCTAAGGAAGGAGTCACTGTGAAATAACATGGTACAGTCGATGTTTCAGTTGCTGACCCTATTTAAAAATTTGATATAAAATATGATGACCCTGGTACTTGGCCCCAAGTATTCTCAAACAACCTCAGAAAATAGATAGTATAAACTATCAACTTTAAAGATAAGAAAAAATAAGTTTTTTTCCAAAATATGTATAATGAATTGCCAAGAGATCTTAATTATTGAGAATTTTAGGATTCTTTGCTATATACGAAAAAAAAGTATATCAAGATAACATTTTCCACGAAAATGGTTAACATGGAATGCAACAAAAGAAACTCTTTACTGTCCACCATGTCGTACTTCTGTGACCCAACTAACAAAAACTTAAACAGTTTAACTCTAGAAGGATATTCGTCTAGAAACAAACCTTGGAAAAGTTGTATGGTAGTTTGCTTCCTCACAAAATAGTACAAAACAAAGAAAACAATATTTAGTTTGGAAAGTCCTTTGCCAGTCATTAAAAGAACATGAAATCAATAAAGACTTACAAATGCAAATTCAATGTGAAACAATTTAGGCCCTTGGCCCTGTCGAGTGGAAGTCTAAAACCTATTTTGTGGAATGGTGAGTGGGAGAGTGAAAGGCGTGGCGTGATGTGGTTTTACAACCGACGCAAGTGTCCTTTCACGCCAACAAGAACAGATGGATCACGGAAACCGTAGATGGTGCTAGCTACCGGACAGGTGTTACGGAAAAGTCATACGTTTGGAAACATCAGTTTTCTCGAGAACCAGTGAAATTCTTATGTTAATATTTTCAACACCCCTTAAAAGATAATGTATCAATGTTTATTAATTGTTATATTATTTTATTTGTTGTTATGCAGTTGGCAGTTTTCTATTGAAAAATGTCAATTTTATCGATATTTGATCACTGTTAAAATAATAGAGTTAGTGTGTATATAAAAAGTATAACTTAATCAACATGCTTCTATTCTTGAACAAACCGTTTCCGAAAAGAAAATTGCAAAACAATATGAATTCTTGAAGATAACCGTTTGTCCCCATGGCTATGCAATTCCATGCTAAATGAAAAGGGTCAATAGTTTTAAGTGGAGAGCACCTCTGTAACGGATTGTAGACGTAACGTTAATTTGATAATCTAGAGGTTTAGCTATTCAAGGAGAGAACACAAAGATTGTAGATGTTAACAATGGTAATTTCTTAGTAATTTTAGAATTGATTGTAAAGTACGATGAAGTAACACGACAACATCTCGACAAAGTTCAATAAAATCAGGTAGACGGTAAAAGTATAAAAGGACATATACATTATCATTCGTGGTATTCTAAAAATGAATTTATCGGCCTTTATTCAGAAAAAGTTATCTCAACCATTATTGACCAAAGAAGAGACGCAATTTTCTGCGAAATAATAGTAGATACAACACCAGATATCTCTCACAATAAACAAAACGTTCTAATTCTCAGATACAAATCTCAAAACAAAGACTCAGTGGCGGCTCGTAGCTAAAATTAGTGGGGGTGCTGCTAACATGGGGAGCAAAACAATGCATTTTTTTACCTCACAGCCGCAAAGCCAACTTTTCCGTTGGTACCACTCAGAATTAAGGCTACGAATATATTTCTTGTTGTTGCTTTTGCCTGGCTGATATATTAGAATATCAGGTGCTGAACGACCTCTTTTCTTAATTGTAACATTCTCATGGAGAGGTAGCTGTGACAACTTAAGCTGTTGAAGTTCACTTACAATCACATAGCTTATTTCTTGGGGATGCAAGGCCATGGTTAAGGTTTTCTGTTAAATAAAAGAACTGAAAAAAAAATCAAATAGAAAGAATAGCTGGAAGCAGAATAATAATCTAACTCTACACTCTTCTACACTTTATAACATTCAAGAATATGTTACGCGGTTTTTAAGAACAACACACGCCGAGTATAAAAAAACTTACTTCCACCATCATGCCAGAGCTGGCACTGCGAGAGAAACAGTGCTCTCTCTACCTTGCAGTCCCACCTTCCTCACCTCCCCCTCCCATGTGTGCATGCGCACAACAGTCAAACACCACGTCGCTGGCACTGTAAAGCAACCAGTTCCATACAGAGATTTTTGTATCTTTTTCATAAACTGGGGGATAGCTACTGAGGTACCGACATTAAGCTTAAGGAATATATATTGTACGACAAGAATAAAGAAAGAGTTAAAGAAAAAAGGACTCATTATGTTAATGTTATCGATAATATCAAGTGGAAATAGGGGGTGCTACAGTTCCGCAGTGCCTATTCACTGCAAAGACTTAAACGAAATCAAAGTGAATAAACGTTTCAATGAATTTAGGAACCTTGCTAGAAAAACTAGAGCTCCCTCTCCAAGATTACCGTTTGCAAGAATACTATAGAGGCGCAAATATAAGTGGCAAAAAAGCGGCTTTAAGTCCAGCATTTTAAAAATAAATTTTTGTTTGCACATTAAATGTGCCTTGTTCTCGCCCTGTGAAGCACATTAATTGATAAGAGTCAATGCTGCAGAAATCATCCCAGATGTTTTAACGTTTTTCGGGAATATAGAAAGCTTTTACTATTTGTTAGCTCACAATCCTGCACGCCAGGAAGTAATGAAAAAACACGTACCATTATCTCTTTATAGTCTTTCAGAAACAAGTTGGAATAAAAGATTTCAAGCTGTGTACCCAAATGTTAGAGATTATCCCTGCGTACTTGTTATGTTAGATGTCATTCTTGAAAAGGTGACTACAGAATTAACTCCTTCAACACTGAACACAACTAAAGGCCTGAAAAAATATTTCAGATCTTATAAAGGTCTGTTAATAACAGTGTTTTGGCACAAAATTTTAGCAAGTATTTATAACAAGAATTTTGTCATACAAAGTAAAAGAATATCCCTTGATGTAGAAAATGCACCTATAAAAGACTTATAACAAGAGATGCAGTACTTACGCGACACGTCGGAAGGTTTTGTTCAAGAGGCCAAAATAGTTGTTGAGGCAACCTTAATTTCCCAAAAACCAAAAATCTTTTAAAGAACTGAACAAGATTTCAGAATTTCCTTAGTTTACCCAGTATTGGATTTTACTATCAAAAGTTTAAAGACACGATCTTAAACAGAAGATACCTTATGTGAATTATTCTCACCCGTTATGAACTTACAGAACGTATACGATGTTCAACTTACCACAAACGCAGCCAAACTTGTAGGTACATATGAGAAAAATTTGTCAGAAGACTTATTGCACCAAATCCTTCATCTTAAAAGTACTCATAAGACCATTTTCGGCACTAAAGAAACCCGATACGCAATTTACGACAAAACACTGAAAAATTAATTTGCCAATATCTGCCTCGCCATTGAACTGTTGTGTAGTACCAGTTACTGTTTCCTGAGCTGAGGGTTTATTCAGCAGACTAGCAAATTCATTGAAAACATGGCAAAGAAGCACAACTGATCAAGAACGATTTAATAAACTAATTTTTTTTTTGCATTGAAAATGATTTAGTCAAGCAAGTTGATTTTACTGAGTTATTGAAATATTTGCGTCGACAAAAGCTATGAAATGTACTTTTATAAAAATATTTACATTTTTATTAATTCTTATGATGTAAATCCATATTGTTTTTTTAATGAGTATAAATATTACTTTTGTGTCATCATTTGAAATGACTTATTCTATCCTAAATCCTGTAGAGCATCGTGCTGCCCCTAACCTTAGCGGTAGGTAGAGGGGCCCACTAAAAATCTTATCTGGGGGCCTGCTTCAGGTTGTGGGGGCCGTGATAAAACTAGTCAGTATAGTTTTGATAAATGTAAATAGGTTCAAGACAAATGGTATGTTTATAAACAGTCATTTCCATTGTTAGGTACTCATCTACATTTAGAATGTGAAGCTAAAATAATTGGTTATACTACAACTATACCTAAAGATTGTGATAAGAAAAATGTAGGGTTAGAAAGACAATTATGGATACGCTTAAGAAATAACACATTGCTTTTATGTGTACCATAAGTAGAAAATTTAACAGTGTTATGTGAAGGACAAGAACCTCATGATGTTACCATAGATGATAACAGAAAATTAAAGTTGTATACAAAATTTAAGGGTTATGGCTCTAGTAAATTGCTTCAACCGTAATCACTAACTACAAATGATTGAATTAATAAAGATGTTTGAATATGTTAGAAGACTATTTCACTACACGACAGACCGCTTACGCTGAAATGACATGAGGGCAATTGTCACCACCCCTTCTTGTACCATTTTGTGTGGGCATGGAATCTTTCAGGATATTTGTGGCTGGGATTAAGGAGGAGATGATATTGAATACTTGCGTGGGTTTGTGATTGAACTAAAATTTGGCTTTTAAAGAGGTTTATTAATGCTACTAGGTATATTACAAATGTGGTGTTAGAAGTGAAGTTAAAATGAAAGAACTTGAAGAATATTAGGAAGCGTGTGACAAAACGAGGTGTTATGAGGTTTACATAATGACCTATCTGACTCATAGGTAGGCCCTACACGTTCGCCAAACCGGGTTCCCTGGGCTCAAGCGCCAGCCACCGAGACTGGTAACGATAAACTGGCGTCTTAGCCCACATAGCCCCGAAACTGGCAGAGTGACCCCTAGCTCTCGATGTTCTGTAGTCAGCCACGAGGGGCTCAATCCCCCCAGTTTTAACTGGGCCTCCGGCCGGGTTTGTGGCTAAGGAATGGTGACAACATTTTTTTTGGTCAGCTCCTCTAGTTTATTTGTTTATAGAGTAATCATATCAACCTCGCAACGTTCGTTTTGTCATTCATAACTCATAACATACAATATTACACAAAAACTCCTTCCAATTGAGGCCATGCCATTACACTACTCAAGGTTTAATTTAAGAGATTCTAATACATTTTTTAATATCTTATTCTCGCCCTTCTGTTTGAAAAAATTTAATTTACCTCTTGTGTATTTACACTTTATAATTCCTCAACCTTATAACTCAACATTTGTCATAATTTTAGCTAAACTGATTGGCAATGTCAATGATGGTGAACGTGATGGGAGACGATCACTTTACGACTAAGAAGATTTAGTCTTGCATAACACCACCACTTTGCCTTTATTAATTTTAGAATGAGATTATAAAGCTTGTATTAATATACATATACTCAACCATTATTTGACGTAAAGCAACGTCATGGTCAGTGTCTCTAGTGACAAAGAACATTACGTGGACAAGTTTCTCGGCCAAAGGTTAATATCTATATATCGATATGATTGATTCTTTATTCGACAGATATAATCGAACGATACACTCAACCGAAAAATTTGAAATCGAAATATATTAAGGTCGACAAACCTGTACGAATCATTTACCAACGTCCCAAGAAGCCGGATTCTACATCGAACACGTTTAAAGACGTTGATATCGTTCGCATCAGTAAACATAAGGATGATTTTTTTTAAATAGGTTTACCAACAAGTGATCAACTGAAATGTTCAAGATATATTAAGGTGTCAAAACGAATCCTAAGACCTTACTACTCGAAGATTATGAGGTGTATCCCTATCATGAAAGGATTTTACGCCAAGAAGATAAATAAGATCATAAGAGAGTTTCTTTCTTCCATCTGGATTCATTTGTAATGTACAATGTGTTTGTAATACTGGCAGCATAAATCCACAACCTATTCACCAGTGTCTGTGATATCAATGATATTTCTTAGTAGCCGATGATATCCCCATGTCCATAACAGACTCTGCCTTAAAATATGAGTGAATTATGAACCTAAGCACGGTACGATCCTTGGAGCGCTTGGCCAAAGGTCCCGGGTTCGATTTTAGTGTCCAGGTATCATTTTACATTTATTCGAACTTTTTAAATACTTTGCACAGTGTAAGTAAATATTCGAAGACTATTAAGGAGGAATTTGGTGAGGACGTTAAAACACATATTCTGAATAGTATAAACTATAAAGGATAAGAATACCAAATCATACATTTTGAGAATACTGGCAGCAAACAAACCGACAAACAAACAATAAAAAGTACTCATCAGATCGAGACGGGACTTGTATCAGTTGTACTCCTTATATACCACCACGATATCTCATCAGGGAGCGGAGTTGTGTAGATAAGACCGGGTGTAAGCAGTGGACATTCGTCGCGGCTGGAATTGTGGGTAGAGAAGATGGCAAACGACGTGACCAGGAGTGTGGAGGAGGAGGGGATGGGTGTGAGTCCGTGTTTATTAATGAATATTTTTGTACGTATATAACACACTGCTCTTGATAAAGTTGTATTCTTTTCTAGCATTTGAAATTGTCGAATGTGTTGATGTATTGTTTAATGTGATAGAAGCCGCTGAAAAATGCTAGTTAATAATATAACTGGGATCAATTCTGAAAATGTTAGTGATCTTTCTATTTAAAGCATCTTAATAAATCTTTCAATTACATATAGGAATACATGGATCATGAGATCCAAAGCCACACATGACGGAAATGGCAACGCGGATTGACCGTATCACATTACTTAGTCTCCTCCGCGACAGGGAGTAACTATGTCAAATTTTAATCATATATAACGGTCCAACGTGGGTTGAACGTCTTAATAGCACAAAGTTTCAACAGAGACTGGGCGCGAGTAGGAATGAGCGATAGATCACTGACGGTGATTTTTTCACCGATACTTTTTGGTCACCATCCCTCCCAGTGACTAAGACTCAAAAATATCAGTGATTGAAATATCAGTAATCAGTATATACTATAGAGCGATACAATTGCCAGATGGTGACAGGGGAGCACTCTGGATTGCAAGAGCGTCTTCCGTGACAAAATATCGGTTGGTCATATGGTGACTCACAAAAACATCGCGTGGGATTTTTTCTTACTAATTTACTTTACTAAATCAAATATATAAGGAAAAACCCACATAAATTACGTATTTTTAGTATTTCAAATATTATGTTTAGTTGAGCTGTGAAGTGTGAACTTCTCAGACTACAGTGTCACACGAGTAACGGCTGTGAAAATGAATGGCACAATATAGTTCAAGAAATATCAGTTTTAAGTATAGTTAATACTAAAGCAGTGAATGAATGGGATAAAATATCTATACTGAAACAAATCGCGACCGTGACAAAATATCGATCTGGTGAGACACAGCCGCTACAAGTCACTGTGAATAATCGCTGGGAAAAATCACGGTCATTGTGATCACCGATATAGTAAAATCACATTCTCACTCATCCCTGGGGGCTAGGTACCAGTTGGAGAAAATGCAAAATGCAAAAGTGCCACATTTCTCCTCTATCCACCAAACCCTTATCTTTCTAAGAGACTTCTGCCTGTCTATTAAAAGAAAAGGACAAAAGAGTTTAGCGGTACCTAGACGTCTTAGAGTCAGAAATTCGTGTAGAATACTATTTATTTAATTGGAATATTATGACCAGGTCCCGGGAGTTGATGACACTGCATCCTTTTCTGTAAGTTTATCACAATGGTAGCTTGTATATGAACAAATTTTCTGACACCCTGATATTGAAAACATTACTTTTACTGTATATATCGTTGCATAGTTTAAGGAGTTTAGAGTTAAGGCAATATTTGCGTCATTTTGAAATTTTTTCTCGTTTTTACTCATATCGTG
Source organism: Timema shepardi (assembly GCA_902151425.1). NCBI lineage: Eukaryota > Metazoa > Arthropoda > Insecta > Phasmatodea > Timematidae > Timema > Timema shepardi. The sequence goes on from CABFVX010000823.1 coordinate 133,843, forward strand.
CATTTTTATGTCATTTTTAGAATCATTAAATAAAAATAGTAACAAACAACGGGTAATTTTTTAATGCACAAATGCATTATTTCCATTTACCTGTAGAATTTGTTTTCTCTGTAAGTATTAGTACGGCCAGACATGAAACAATGAGCATAGCCTAACGTTTTCTGACAGTAAAAGTGACTCTTTAGAAGACATTGAAGAGGACATATCGCCAAGTGACATTCCATACTCCAAGTACTCCAATTACATCCGTGGATGTATAACGCAGCTTTTCCAGGTACAAAAATCTCTTGGCCGATAAACATTGATCATTCACACCCGATAATTTGAAGATGAACTTTGGTACGCATTACAATTCGGAATAAGATAGATCTAGGATGTAGTTCTCCCTCCCTTTTCCATGCACACAAATGTTTCACCTATTTTATTGTTTCTAATAGATACATAGGTTATACAATTTATTATTTATTTCTTTCTTGGCAGGATTTCCCTGCCATTACCATAAATGTATAAGAAGAACAATTGTATTTTACTAATTGTATTATTAGATTTTGAAGAGTATCTTTTGTATTTTTGAGGACCTAAAAACAGTAGGTTTAATTGTATCGTTTTATAAGGGCATCTCTTTTGTCTTTATTTTTTATTTTTGAGAGCTTTAATACAGAAATATTTAAGTGCATTTTTTTTAAGGGTATCAACATCCGAACCCTGATTCATAACATACATTCTTACCCAACGATAAGGGTTTCTAAACCCACCAGCTTTACCTGTTTTTACTTAAATCAAAGACCAAATAATAATGGGTTCTGCCGTTTTCATTTTTGACAGAAACAACCTAAATAATATTAATAATAATAATATTACACTATTTTTGGGACACTCTAAGCCTCACATCACACTGGTTTTCCAGTTTCCACTCAAAGGTGTGTATATTTGCTCTTAATGTATACATTTAGCAATCCTGCCATATTAATGAATATATGCGAATAACCCGTACATATATAAAGATGAAGTGCATATTAAAAAACTAAATAGAAAACAACTGGAATATATATATATATATAAGCTGCACTTTACTTAAGGTCATCCCAAACAAAAGTTTGAGTTCGTCAGAGAAACAAACAATAAAAGTTAAAGGTGTATAATTATTATGATATAATATAAGGTTGAGAGGAAAGTGCATGTCATACATAGTTAATAGCTGTGTGACGTCAAAAAGAAGATGTATAACCTAGCCCACTAGTATGTGAAACGTGGCTCAGGGACCTTATTCGTTGTAATGGTGGATTACTTTACAGTATCGTCTTCAAGTCCGTCAACCAAAATGTGATTCCACTTGGGTGAGAGCTTGGTGTCGGGGCCGCCAGTAGTTCCCAAGCAGGTCATCTTACTATCACGGAGAGGGAGTTTTTTACTTAGTGGAAGCCCTACAAGTATAGTAATCGACTCTAAGGAAATAAACCACAATTTCCGTCACACCCAACTTTACAGTCACCAGGCAGGACGAGCGAGGTGCTCAATATAGTACAGTGGAGACCCCATTTCCAGTCTAGTCTTATCATCTACGTCAATGGTCGGCAACAATTTGGGCTTCGATTGACTTATAAGCTTATCAAAGGTCCCACGATAACCCATAGTTTCTCTACTTTATTTTTTTTTTTTTTGTCTTTTGGCAATGCATGATAATATATTTATTGCTTGGATTCAATCTTTACTCAAATACTTGTGTCCCAAACTTCCTAGAAAAAAATAATTTAGCACCGCGTCTTACTACCCGTTCGGGTTATACGCTTTAAGTACTAATTACGCTAATGGATTAGGAATTGGAAAGGTTGAATTAGAAAAAGTTAACCCGCATTTGCGGGGAGGGAGAGTGGAAAACAATTTAGTAAAAACCACCCTCAGTTCACCCGACCGAGATTCGAACATCGATCTCCCCGTCCTCAGCAGTCGAGCTCAACACGACAAGCGTGTTAGCCAACTACGCCACCGAGGCGGGTTAGAAAAAAATAGAATAAATAAGATGTAGAGTACATTTTTATATCAATCTATTTTATTTTAACTTTTTCTCGACCCCTCCAAGAGAGAAATATTATCTTTTAAAAAAAATCGAAATTGAATGTCAACGTTTCATCCCCCCNCGAAACAGAAAAGGTGGATTTTGTGATACTGTTTATCTATATGTGTGCCTATATCTCTGCCTAGAGCCTAAACCATTTTAACGGTCGGGATGAAATTTGAAATCTAGGGTTTTCATAGGGTTACCTGAGATTTTTTAGAATTAGATATCTCGCCCTAAAATTAAGGGTAGTTTAAACAAGGAGAAAAAATAAAAAATCAATTTCTCTAAATGTGCTTTGACAATTTTGAATGAACTTTGTATCCAGGTACTGTTTAACATTACAAACAAAATGGATACACTCATTTTGCTATGTAAATGACTTCAAGGGTACTTTACATAAGCTGAAATTCGCAATATTGATAGTATTATCTCCACAACTATTTGAGATACGATATAACTTATCGTTGTAAAGTTGTAGTACTATTCAAGCAGGGTGTCCAGCCAAACTATATTATAAAATTCCCCGACTTTTCCAGGGTTTCCAAAGCCAATTTCCAACTTTTCCAATAACTATATTATAAACATAATTTTATTAAGATCTCAACTTAATGTAATAATATTTTTAGCCACAATATACACATTTTGAAATCGTAACACTATATGAAGGGGTTAAAGAATATCAGCCTAAAGAAAGAGCTGGGTCGTACTTTTCCAAGTTAGATTTGAGTTAGATCATATTGAGACATAAAAAGATCGACTTACACGGGCTAACGAACTAATGACTCAACTTTGGATAAAGACACGATTGAGGGGTGGAAAGATTAGATGAAAATCTCATTTTGACATTGAGAATTGAGATTAGTATATTCAAGATGGACAACTGTACTAAAATTAATTCACAGTGAATAAAAATGTTTTTGACTGTTGATTAGTGTAAATGAAAGTAGCGTAAGCCTAATATTTTAGTGACGATGTGAAAATTAATGAAATTTGATCAAATTCCCTGACTAAGCGAGTTACCTGACTTTTCCTTGTTTTCCAGGTTTTCCAGGCCGCTGAACACCCTGTCAAGATTAAACTATTTTATCTATAATATGTTTAGGTAAAACCAATAGCTTCTGAGCTAAAAGCATATATATGTGTGTGTGTGTTTGTGTATAAAATAGAGCTCTATGACAAATGAAATCTATTGCTATATTCTTTGGTGGAGACAAAGCTATTCTTTTCTCAGTGTGTCTGTAAAAGTGTGTAGGCCTATTATTTCATGTATGCTATTTGGTGGAGTGTTTCTGCAACAATGTATATGATTTTGTTTCACAAATCTCTCGAGTTTTTAGTAAATGTATCTATATTAAAATAAAAGAGAAAGCCTATGTGGTTCACAGTACATTTCATTTTATAATATTAACGATTATTACAAAACAAGGTTAATTTGGTCAAATTCAAATATTATTTGAAAGTACTCTTATCTAGTTGCGAGTTTAAAAGACTCAAAGATCGACTTTTAATAACGATGTATATTTCAAACGGGGTCGATTGAATATTTCTGTGAGATCGACCAGATGCCAAACCTTGAGCTACATTAGAGTATTATCAAAACCTAGTTTGGTCAGTTCCTTGCACCCTCCACCCCCCCCCCCCC